>SJYC01048521.1:0-28563 GCA_006408675.1 Madoqua kirkii | reverse complement strand
TGTTTACTATCATCTTTCCTTTCTTCTGGAGAGACATGATAGCCACTGTTGAAAACTTAGATACCCCTGATGTTTGCTGCTGCTGTCCCACTAACCAAATACTTGGGTGACTTCACTGGAGCAGAGATTGGCTCTTCATACTGGTTGTTTCATTACAGTGAAATAAACTTGCATCTTGTAGTAGCCACTTAGCTCTGTATAGAAGCTTAAACTTGACCCTAACATAAAACTTAGTACTTGAAAGTAGGTTTCTTTCTGATGTAACAAAAAGCTAAGACATGTTTCATTGGCTCAGAGGCTAGCCTCTGGTGATGGCATAGAGACTGCAGGCTGGGAAGTTGATGGTATTTATTGTAGCAAACTTTTTAGCCAAACTGTCATTCATAACAACTTAGAAAGCTGACCATGTGCCTATGGCGATAATAACTCTGTGGAAAGTTGTTGGATGGATCTATCATTTTGTGGTATGGTAGCTATTCCCTGTTACTTTTAGTAAGACAGAAGGAAATGATGAATTCAACAAAAGTTGGAAAATTTGAAAGTGGTGTTTGAAAGCACAGATGCTTCCAAGAACAAGAACTAAGACCACATACATGAAGCTTTTCACAAAGGCCTGCCATTAGGTTTCAGCCAAATTACAGGATATTACTTTGTGCCAGAAAATCAGGTCCCTATTGATATTCCACTAAGATGTTTTGCTTTAAATTTCCATAGGTTATCTTCTTTAAAAAGTGAAGTGGCTTCCAGGATAGCTCAGACTTTAAATCTGCCTGCAGTGCAGGAGACATGAGAGAAGTGAGTTTGATCCCTGGGTAGGGAAGATTCCCTTGAGAAGAGTGTGGCAACTCAGTCCAGTATTCTCGCCTGGAGAGTTCCATGGACAGAGGAGTCTGGCGGGCTACAGTCCGTGGGGTTGCAAAGAATCAAACACGACTGAGGACCGGCACTTTCACTACTTTCACTTTCATCCTCATTAAAGTGAGAGAGAAAGAAATGGGCTGAAAACTGATCTTGCGATATAAGGGAGACTTCAGAATGAGTCCTGAAAGGAACTTTGGGTGATATTACTTGAACATGGAATTGACTGGTATAGGGTGAGGGAGTTAGAGAAGGTGAGGTTTGGAAAAAGAACGAGACCGGTACTTTACAGGAACAGATCACCTTCAATGAGGCGAGAAGGGGCAGCAGTCAGATTAGTGAGCTGCTGCACTCACTGGAAAATCCCATGGACGGAGGAGCCTGGTGGGCTGCAGTCCATGGGGTCGCTAAGAGTCAGACACAACTGAGCAACTTCACTTTAACTTTTCACTTTCATGCATTGGAGATCGAAATGGCAACCCACTCCAGTGTTCTTGCCAGGAGAGACCCAGGGATGGGGGAGCCTGCTAGGCTGCCGTCTATGGGGTCGCAAGAGTCAGACACGACAGAAGTGACTTAGCAGCTGCAGCAGCACTAACCCAAGAAAAGAGTAAGTATTTATCAGCACATATGTGAAAGTATACTGTCTTAAGGGGGCCTGATCTTCTCCAAGGTTGTTCAGGTTAGTTATCTCTTAAATGGCTGGGGCAAGGAATTCTGGAAGTCAGCCAGAGGCTGGGACCGGCTGGGACCTTAATGTCCATTTTTTTCTGCAGGTGAGAGAGTTCTTTGTGTTACATAGAATGGTGGAGAGGACCCAGAGGGGAGTTTTAACTGCAGGCTATTGTGAGCCGTGTAACTTTCCTTCAATTGGTACAACATTGTTCAGACATCTGTTATGTTTGGGGGAGATATCAGGCCATACAACTGGTCTAGCAAAACTCCCAGGCTCTTGAATCTGCATTTGTCAAAGCCTATAAGAAAACTACGTAGCCTCTAAGGAGAACATATCCCTCCAGCACCTATTTCAGATGCAGGCACAAGAATAAAGACCAGGAAGAAACTCCCTGCCAGAGGGAGTAGCATGGATGACAGTGGATAGGGCAGTTCATCCCAGAGACTTAACCAGCGTCTGATCTACTAATCTGCTCCACCATCCAGGGCAGGGACCTTTATCAGTTCCTCTCTAGTGGTGGTGACTACATACATCGGCTGGGGCAAGGAATTCTGGAAATCAGCCAGAGGCTGGGACCGGCTGGGAGCTGAGCATAATGGACCTTAATGTCCATTTTTTTCTGCAGGTGAGAGAGTTCTTTGTGTACATAGAATGGTGGAGAGGACCCAGAGGGGAGTTTTAACTCCAGGCTATTGTGAGCTGTGTAACTTTCCTTCAATTGGTACCACATTGTTCAGACATCTATTATGTTTGGGGGAGATATCAGGCCATACAACTGGTCTAGCAAAGCTCCCAGGCTCTTGAAACTGCATTATGTCAAAGCCTATAAGAAAACTACATAGCCTCTAAGGAGAACATATCCCTCCAGCACCTATTTCAGATGCGGGCACAAGAATAAAGACTAGGAAGAAACTCCCTGCCAGGGGGAGTAGCATGGATGACAATGGATAGGGCAATTGATCCCAGAGACTTAAACCAGCGTCTGATCTACTAATCTGCTCCACCATCCAGGGCGGGGACCTTTATCAGTTCCTCTCTAGTGGTGGTGACTGCATACGTCCACTTGAGAGTCCCTTGGACTGCAAGGAGATCAAATGACTCAATCCTAAAGGAAATCAACCCTGAATATTCATTGGAATGACTGATGCTGAAGTTCCAATACTTTGACCACCTGATGTGAAGAGCCGACTCATTGGAAAAGACACTGATGCTGGGAAAGATTTAAGGCAAAAAGAGAAGGGGCGGAAGACGATGAGATGGTAAATTATATAGCATCACTGATTCAGTTCAGTTCAGTCGCTCAGTCGTGTCCAACTCTTTGTGACTCCATGAATCTCAGCATGCCAGGCCTCCCTGTTCATCACCATCTATCGGAGTTCACTCAGACTCACGTCCATCGAGTCCGTGATGCTATCCAGCCATCTCATTCTCGGTTGTCCCCTTCTCCTTCTGCCCCCAATCCCTCCCAGCATCAGAGTCTTTTCCAATGAGTCAACTCTTCGCATGAGGTGGCCAAACTACTGGAGTTTCAGTTTTAGCATCATTCCTTCCAAAGAAATACCAGGGTTTATCTCCTTCAAAATGGACCGGTTGGATCTCCTTGCAGTCCAAGGGACTCTCAAGAGTCTTCTCCAACACCACAGTTCAAAAGCATCAATTCTTCAGTGCTCAGCCTTCTTCACAGTCCAACTCACATCTATACATGGCCACAGGAAAAACCATAGCCTTGACTAGATGGACCTTAGTCGGCAACGTAATGTCTCTGCTTTTGAATATGCTATCTAGGTTGGTCATAACTTTTCTTCCAAGGAGTAAGCATGTTTTAATTTCATGGCTGCAGTCACCATCTGCAGTGATTTTGGAGCCCCCCAAAATAAAGTCTCACACTGTTTCCACTGTTTCCCCATCTATTTCCCATGAAGTGATGAGACTGGATGCCATGATCTTTGTTTTCTGAATGTTGAGCTTTAAGCCAACTTTTTCACTTTCCTCTTTCACCTTCATCAAGAGGCCCTTTAGCTCCTCTTCACTTTCTGCCATACGCGTGGTGCCATCTGCATGTCTGAGGTTATTGATATTTCTCCCGGCAATCTTGATTTCTCCTCTTTCACTTTCATCAGGAGGCCCTTTAGCTCCTCTTCACTTTCTTCCATAAGGGTGGTGTCATCTGCATATCTGAGGTTATTGATATTTCTCCCACCAGTCTTGATTCCAGCTTGTGTTTCTTCCAGCCCAGCGTTTCTCATGATGTACTCTGCATAGATGTTAAATAATCAGGGTGACACTATACAGCCTTGACGTACTCCTTTTCCTGTTTGGAACCAGTCTGTTGTTCCATGTCCAGTTCTAACTGTTGCTTCCTGACCTGCATACAGATTTCTTATGAGGCAGGTTAGGTGGTCTGGTATTCCTATCTCTTGAAGAATTTTCCACAGTTTATCGTGATCCACATAGTCAAAGGCTTTGGCATAGTCAATAAAGCAGAAATAGATGTTTTTCTGGAACTCTCTTGGTTTTTCCATGATCCAGTGGATGTTGGCAATTTGATCTCTGGTTCCTCTGCCTTTTCTAAAACCAGCTTGAACATCAGGGAGTTCATGGTTCACGTACTGCTGAAGCCTGGCTTGGAGAATTTTGAGCATTACTTTACTAGTCTGTGAGATGAGTGCAATTGTGTGGTAGTTTGAGCATTCTTTGGCATTGCCCTTCTTTGGAATTGGAATGAAAACTGACCTTTTCCAGTCCTGTGGCCACTGCTGAGTTTTCCCAATTTGCTGGCATATTGAATGCAGCACTTTCATAGCATCATCTTTCAGGATTTGAAATAGCTCAACTGGAATTCCATCATCTCCACTAGAACAGGAGGATAGTAATAATCTCGACCTCACACCAACATAGAGCCCTGCACAAAACACAGATTGCTCACCATTGCTATTACTGCTGTAACAACTTTTACCAACTATTATTACAGGCTTAATATGCCAATAAACCAGTCAGAGATGAATGAAGCGATCTAAGAAATCTAAGAAAGTTTGGGTCCAGGATCTTTGGGTCAATAGATCAGAGCCTTGACTGTCCTTCCTTCATTGGAGTGGTTGGAAGAGATTTTTGGTGGGGAGTGAGTAAAGTGCATTCATTTTTCTGCTATATATTTATTTACATTAAAAAAATATTCACACATACAAAGGCTTCCAAGGTAGCTCAGATGGTAAAGAAACCACCTACAATGCAGTAGACCCTCGCTTGATCCCTGGGTCGGAGAGATCCCTTAAAGAAGGGAATGGCTACCCACTCCAGTATTCTTGCCTGGGAAATCCCATGAACAGAGGAGCCTGGTAGAATACAGTTCATGGGGTAGCAAAGAGTCGGACACGACTGAGCAACTAACACTTTCACAAACACACACATATATATTATGCATTATATTTATATATATACATGTGTGTGTATCATATTTATATATGTACATGTGTGTATTATATTTAAAAATGACATATATGTATATTATATATATATATATATATTTTTCCCCCCTGAGGAAAATGAGAAAAAGCCTCCCTTCCAGCATCCAATGACCACTGGACTTGGCAGAGGTGGAGCCAGGGCCAGCCCCCCAGGAGAAGGTGCAGGAGCAAAAGGCAGGCATTGATATTATGGTCTATGACAAAGAAGTGCCAGTGCACCTGACCCCTAGGCTGCCCCTCCTGCCAGGGTACAGGAATGCAGCTTCACCAGAGTGAGGCTGGAGAAGGAGTTCTGAGCCTGGATCTTTCTGCTCTGGGTCAGAGCTGAGGGGACTCTTCCTTAGCAGCTCCCAGCTGTTTCCCATAGAGCCCACACACTATGATGAGGCTAAACGGTGTGGGGAGGAGGAAGGTTCATTAAGCACCTCCAGTAGGTAGAAAATTTACCTACAATATTTATGCAATCCTCACCACACTGTAGTACTACTAGCTTCATTTTACAGATAAAAAGAGTGGGGTGCAAAGACCAAGGTTACAGTGCTGGTGACTGATTCATCACAGGTGTGTGTGTGTGGCTGTAAAACCCACTTCTGTCTAAGGTTCCACAGGACCCAGGTCCATGAAAGAGATCATGAATCTGGAAGTCTGGAAAGCTGGATTCTAGCTATCATTCTTCTGCTACTAGCTGGGTGACCTTGGGAAAGACTTCCAGGGGCCAGAGACTCCTCATAGATAAAAGGAGACACTGGCCTCGCTGCACCTACGGGGTCTGTCTGCATTCTAGAAGTGTGATCTGGTGTATGCCCAGGGCCTAGCACACTGGCAGAGAACTACTCCCCAGAGGTTGGATCCATGAGACACCCCTCCCCACCACATCAGCACTTCCCAGATCGATCTGCGCAGCTTTTTTCCCAAGAGCTTTTCTTCAGCTTCCCCTTCCTCTCCCATCCTATACACACACAGTTCCATCCTCGCTGGGAGAAATGCCCACTCCCCCTGCTCTAAGAGGTACATTCAACAACAATCAAGTGGGCACTGCCTAATTTAATAATGTCCACAGGGTAACATTAAATCAGGGTAATTGCTATTTATTTCCTCTGAGATTCCATTATTAACAATTCATGCCCTGAAGGCATGAGAGATCCTCACATCCTTAAATGTTCTGGAACTGAGCAAGGCATCATCTGGTGTTCGGCCTATAGTTGCCTGTGGCCCTTTCCCTCACCTCCTCCCCAACTCCAACCCCACCTGGGAGAATGAGCCAGCATGGGCTGCAGAAAGAGCCAAGGGCTCCCTGGAGAGCAGTTCCTGCAGAACCCTGCTCACCTTGAGAACCTCACAGAAGGTACTGCAGCTTCTAGTCTTCTCCATGATGCTCTGAACTAATTCAAAACCTTCCCCAGGAGTAGCAAAGGGTCAGGAGTCTGGCTAGGGAGACACAGCTCATGCTGCCAGTAATTACCTGAGAAGGCTCCACCAGCGACTCAGACCTGGGTGGAAGGTGTTCACTGCTGGGAGGTGGGAGGTGCTCACTGGGAGCTGGGAGGTGGGAGGTGATCACTGCTCCAACACGACAGTGAACCCTAGGGGAAAGGGGAGACAGGAGTTCTCTCCAAGTGAGGGACTCACCTCAAGAATGGGTTCCTGGGAAGACAGACATGAATGTTCTAGGTTTCCAGGGGCTTTCCCACAGTGTGGAGGCTAACGCAGTTTTGAATTGGCTTATTTCTGATTTGCATCTGGGCTCCTTAACTAACTCGCTCTTTCATTCACCACTGAAAAGCTGTTCGATCTCTTCCCATGTCTTTGATCTTTTCTGATGTGTAAAATGGAGCTAATCAGTTGTCACATAATTCTTGTAATTAAGAATTAATGGCAAGAATTAAATGAAATAGTGCAAAGGTCTTTTCAAGCGGTAAGTACTATTAGATTATAACTATGATTGTTTGGAGGACACATGATAAGTCCTGCTGCAAAGCCTATATTTTTTTGCTTGATAAACTCAGCTTTATAGTTTTATAGTTTATATAAAGTTTTCTTAAATCTTGAGACCAAACAATTTTCCACCAGAGAAAAACTTGCTTTCTTTGAAATAGTGCAATAGGCATATGGGAGAAGCACTGTTACTGTTTAAAAGTAATAGTGACACAGAATCCCTCCGAGTCCTCAGAGAGTGGCCCTGACAGTGCTTCCTTGTCTGAGGAGCAGGTCTAGGGGTGGGGAACCCCAGGGGAGAAGGGCTACAGTGAGACAGGTTGGATACACAAAGACCAGCGTCCCTGAACAGAGAGCATTGAACTAGGGTGTCTTTCGACTAAAGAACAATTGCTGTGACCATGATCGAGTGGTCTGCTGCCCTCGGGCAATGTCCCTTGGTTCCCTGGCCCCTTGGTGCTGCTACCGAATGAAACGCTGCCCTAGACACTTCCACGAGGCATGAGTAGAGGCAGCGCACCGGCTCCTCTTTCCCCCTTAGCTGCCCTCTCCCACCCTGATGGTCCTGAAAGAGCCTGATGCATACTTTGGTGTGGAGAGGTGACAAGCACATAACAGCATGGAAAGCCAGGTGACAGTGGATGGTCTACCACTGTTCTACAGCTTCCGCTTGGACACCCTCACCCAGAACAGGGAAACAAATGGGGAAACAGATACAAAATATGATGTGGCGAAGGTGAGAGCAGGCACTGGCCAGGAGGAAGTAAGAGCTGTTTTTTCCCACAAGGACCAACGTGACATTGGGAAGCAGAACCTATAGCTCAGACGGTAAAGAATCTGTCTGCAATGCAGGAGACCAGGGTTTGATCCCTGGGTGTGGAAGATCCTTTGGAGAAGGGAATGGCAATCCACTTCAGTATTCTTGCCTGGAGAATTCCACGGACAAAGCCTCGCAGGCTACAGTTCATGGAGTCGCAAAGGGTCGGGCATGACTGAGCAACTAACACACACACACACACACACACACACACACACACACACATGCATCTTTGAAATGAAAGAAGCAATCAGTCAACGAATCAATGAACTGCAATTATTCCAGCTGGTTTGCTTCAACAGATTGATGCCAGAGGCATCAATGGAGGAGAGCAAGAGGGAACCAGCGTGGAGGTTCCAGGGATCTATATGGGTTGGTCTTAGACCCGCTTTAGTCCCAGAACAGGAGTCATAGTGTTTGAACATTTGAAAAGTCCCACAGTGGAAAACCCCCAAAGAAAAGACCCTGTTGTCCCGTTTGGCTCCAGGGCAACATACGCCAGAATTACTTCCTGCACCGCCCCCTGTCCAACAAACACAAAAATGTGTTTTGTTCTGTGAAACTGGCTCATATAAATGACATGAGTTAATCTCACCACATCCAGAAATCTTTGAAACAAAATAAAAATCCGAGTTGGCCCTGGACCAGTTCTAATCACTCAGAATGTTTAATCCCAGGCTTTTCACCCACTTGTGGGGAGCAAGGATATTTGCCAGCCGAAGCCCCCTCCTGTGACTGAGTTTGTCACCCTCCTTCCCCTCTCTCGTGACATCCCCTCCCTTGGTCCCCCTTCTGGTCTCATAG
Organism: Madoqua kirkii; assembly: GCA_006408675.1. Classification (NCBI taxonomy): domain Eukaryota; kingdom Metazoa; phylum Chordata; class Mammalia; order Artiodactyla; family Bovidae; genus Madoqua; species Madoqua kirkii. The sequence goes on along the minus strand of SJYC01048521.1, from coordinate 20,009 downwards.
ATGGAAAGCTTCACAAGCACTTTTTACTCTTTCTTTCATTCCTGATCCCAACGACATTATATCTTGCTGTTTTTCCCTTTGAAGGGTGTTTATGCTGATTTCATCTATGTGGCTACAATCTCAGCCCAGGCCTTCATCCCCCTGCCTCTGTTTTATGACCCTCCTGCCACCTGCGTCTTCCCTCCTACACTGTCTGCAGAATGGGAGTCTTCTCTCATGCCACGCCGCCATGCATGTCAGTGGCTCTCCATCCCTACAAAGTCTATTCTCTCCTTAATTACACTGAATTAATGATCAAGGGGCTCTGCTTCATCACCAAAGTGTTGAATTGAGGCCCTCCTTCCCTGCCTGCTGGAGACTAGCTCAGGGCCCACTTCTTCTGTGAAGCTCTCCCCAGTTCTCCTGTAATAAAAGTTCTATGGCACTTTATTCATTCCTTTTATTTAACACTTATCACATTTCATCCTTTAAGTAGTAATTATAAAGCTAAATTACTAGCTATTTATCCATCTTACACAATCCCCTTCTTTGCAGCTTCCTGCCTAGAGCCTTATAACAGTAAACTCTGCAAACATACATTACTCACGCTTACCTCTACTCTTTCTGATCTTCTCTGCTTATTTAAATCCTACCTGCCCTTCAAGGTTCACCTCTATTTCTAAACTTCTGCATGGGATTCTGAAATGCAAGTCCTGTCATATCAATTTCATCTTCTCCTAGGATAGGGTTATTCTACACAGGCATCTTAGGCAATCTGACCTGGTAATGAATATGATGGGAGCAAAGCATTTGATGAGCATTTCAAGACAGCCTCATGAAAGCATAGAGGAACAAAGGCTAGACACCAGGATACAGGCTGGATGATATAATTAGGATAATTACAATTTATTGTATCATTGTATTCAAAGGGCTTCCCAGGTGGCACGAGTGGTAAAGAATTTGCCTGCCAATGTAGGAGACGTGGGGTCTTGCCATGGGTTGGGAAGATCCCCTGGAGAAGGTATGGCAACCCACTCCGCTATTCTTGCCTGGAAAACCATGGAGAGAGGAGCCTGGAAGGCTACAGTCCAAGGGGTCACAAAGAGTAGGACACCGCTGAGTGCACACACACACACACACACACACACACACACACACTCAGTGTGACATTGTAGACGGCTAGACGAAGGAAGAAAGAGGTAGGTGTGAAAGGAAGAAGAGGGAAAGAGAAAGAAGAGGAAAAAATAGTATCAAAACAGAAGCTGAGCCATGCTTCCCAGATCTTCAGGCACACCAGGGAGGCTTGTGTGTGATACTTTTGCAAATAGCTCTGTGGTCAAATAAAACTGGGAAACACTAGGTTAGGTAAAGGTAAACAGGACTACTTCGATCTTTTAGTATTCTCATGTGCATTTTGAAATCTCCAAGATGGAAGGATAATCTGCAGGATTTCCCAAATATATTTGACTGAAACTAACTGACTCCCATCCCTGACCCCAGAGCATGTCCCAGGAACTGGGATGAATGGAACTCACTGTGGGAAGTATAACTTACAGCAAAGGAATCCAGCACCCTGGGCTGACCAGAGCCAAATCTAATGTGTGGTGTACAGCGCTGGGCACCTCAAAGGAAGAGGAATACAGTCAGTTGGACAGGATTAGGAAGAGCAGTCAGGTTGGCACAAATATTCAAAACCATAATATCTGAGGAATGTTGGAAAATCTGACATGTTTTGCCTGAGGAAGAGCTGACTTGGCAGGGGTATAAGATGATAACAGAAGGTTGAGAGCTTGATAATTGTAATTAAATACGTAAAGAGTCATACGATAAGAAAGGAATTAAACTTGTTCATCTGTGACCTCAAAAGAGAAAACTAGGACTGATGGTTGGAGCCCTCAGGGAGCCACATTTTAACTCATCTTATACAGTGTCCTATACACATACTACTTTTGGCTAAAATTCTAGTACAATATTTATTGCCCAGCTAGGAGTATTCAAGAGTTTCAGGTTCCCTTGCTTTCCATTCTTTTCTGCCCAACAACAAGAATTAAGTCATGAAGGATCAAATGGGGCACTCAAATCCTACCTGAGATAGTTTGAAGAGTTGAGTCCATGAGTGGGTTCCAGCCAAGACCTTGAAGGGAAGCTGGAATCAAGCCAAGATGAACGAAAAGCAACCCCACATCCAAGGACAGGAGAGAGTAAACAGCAGCCAGGGCCAAGAGTCAGGCCCAGGCAGAAAGAACACTAGAATGGAAACAGGTCAAGGACCTGGTCTAGGATCACTGCTGTAAATAGCAGTTCATCTGTAGGGAACTCACATATGAGATATCAGGCTGGCATATAGATGATGGGATGGCAAAGATAAAAAATCTGCCTGCAATGCAAGAGACCTGGGTTTGATCCCTGGGTTGGGAAGATCCCCTGGAGAAAGGAATGGCTACCCAGCCCAGTATTCTTGCCTGGAGAAATCCATGGACAGAGGTGCCTGATGGGCAACAGTCCACCAGGTTGCAAAGAGTCAGAGTGACTGAGTGACCATCACTTTTACTCAGACGTCCAGGCTGGGAGGCAGTAAGGAGTCATTCTTAAGCAATCCCAAGTAGATACTCTACCATAGACAACAGGCAGTTAAGTGACACTCATACAAAACACCAATTATTTGAATGAACTCCAAGATCTTCTTTCATTTACCCTCCTTAGACTAATATTTTAAGAATCTTTTCATTACTTTGAATTTCTTCGCACTTGTACTAACTGGTCCAAGCTCATTGTTTTACAAATGACAAGACAGAAGCCCAGAGAGGTGATGATTGGCAATCATGGTATAACTTGAGGGATTATTGTTGCGCAGAGCTTGAACTAAGATCCTCTGGATTGCCATCCCATTCTTGTCCCTTTGCATTTATCATGGCACCCAATATAATGAATTACTCCCAGTCTCTGCCCCCTAAATGTTGTTTGAAGTCAATCAAGTAGGTGTCAGTGTGTTGAGGGCTAATGTTGACTTCTCTATTTAAGTACTTCTCTCTTGAGAAACCCATATGCAGGTCAGGAAGCAACAGTTAGAACTGGACATGGAACAACAGACTGCTTCCAAATAGGAAAAGGAGTACGTTAAAGCTGTATATTGTCACCCTGCTTATTTAACTTCTATGCAGACTACATCATGAGAAACGCTGGACTGGAAGAAACACAAGCTGGAATCAAGATTGCCGGGAGAAATATCAATAACCTCAGATATGCAGATGACACCACCCTTGTGGCAGAAAGTGAAGAGGAACTAAAAAGCCTCTTGATGAAAGTGAAAGAGGACAGTGAAAAATTTGGCTTAAAGCTTAGCATTCAGAAAACGAAGATCACGGCATCTGGTCCCATCACTTCATGGGAAATAGATGGGGAAACAGTGGAAACAGTGTCAGACTTTTTTTTTTTTGCTCCCAAATCACTGTAGATGGTGACTGCAGCCATGAAATTAAAAGACACTTACTCCTTGGAAGAAAAGTTATGACCAACCTAGATAGCATATTCAAAAGCAGAGACATTACTTTGCCAACAAAGGTCCGTCTAGTCAAGGCTATGGTTTTTCCAGTAGTCATGTATAGATGTGAGAGTTGGACTGTGAAGAAGGCTGAGTGCCGAAGAATTGATGCTTTTGAGCTGTGGTGTTGGAGAAGACTCTTGAGAATCCCTTGGCCTGCAAGGAGATCCAACCAGTCCATTCTGAAGGAGATCAGCCCTGAAATTTCTTTGGAAGGAATGATGCTAAAGCTGAAACTCCAGTACTTTGGCCACCTGATGCGAAGAGTTAACTCATTGGAAAAGACTCTGATGCTGGGAGGGCTTGGGGGCAGGAGGAGAAGGGAATGACAGAGGATGAGATGGCTGGATGGCATCACGGATGCGATGGACATGAGTCTGAGTGAACTCTGGGAGTTGGTGATGGACAGGGAGGCCTGGTGTGCTGTGATTCATGGGGTTGCCAAGAGTTGGACACAACTGAGCGACTGAACTGAACTGGACTGAACTACTTATGTGATATTAGGTAGGAAGACTAAGGCACAAATGCAGCTCCTGCCCTGGGTGTAGGCTGATGTCTCTATTTGGCACAGGGGAGTGAGGGGCCCTTAACTTGGGCACATTCCTCATAAGAATTCTAGCCTGCGCTCTAAGTGCTAACCCAAGGAAGCCCCTGTGAGGGCAGATACACCACATTAGATTCTGAGGTGATGCTAAAGAAGGGCTCTGAAGAGTCTTTGGTCCCTGGCTACCTATGAAGTGCAATTTTAAGTTGAAATATGGGCTACGGATCTTCCTTGCCTGGCATTTGGGAACTCCCCCAGGCCCCCAGAGTCGTGCCGCCAGAAAAGGCCATTAACTCCCACAACTCAGGGGTAAGTGCTGCTTCCCAGCCAAGACTCATAAAATTTCAAACAGAAATCCTTCCAAATCCAGGAAGATCAGCCTCGTTGACAAGAAACATATGGGCAGGGCCAACACATGGAATGCATTTTGCTCTGAACAACTCCTTTTGATGCTGTTCTGAGGGCTGAGACCACAGCTCTCTGCACCTTGATAGCAAGCACCCAGCTCTTGTTTCTCTAGGCCTTGGCATCTAGTTAGAGCACCTAGTCGCTGGGACTGTTGACTCTCATTACCTTCATGGTGCCCCTGAAGTGGCCTCTGGCCTTTTGGGTGTGAATACATTACACATTGTCACTATCTCAACCGGACCGTTTGCTCCACCATAGACACAGATCAGTTGTAGGACAGACAGACTGATATGGAATGCTCATCCTGGCTTGTACTGAAGACCATCCCTCTGCTTGTTGCGCTTCCCTAAATAAGCCTGCAATACATGACTACTTCACCGGAGTCTCAAACAGCACCCTGGAAGTTTCCCCCATTTTAACCATTGTACTAGCCCTCCCCGAGCTGTCACTGCTGCTCTCGTTACTGAGTGCCCAACCGATGGATAGCCCATTACAGGCCCTGGACCATGTCCACAAGTCCCTTCCTCCCCATCTTCAAGCGTTCTGTACGTCTTTCTCCCAATCTGGAATGCTTTTCCTCTTCCACGTGGCTTTTCTTCTCTCTCAATCAATTAATCCTCTAGGAAAATTTCCCAGGTTGACCCCTCCTCACCTAAGTCATTGTCTTTCTCCTTTCACTTTCAGCCCTCTAATCTTCTAGTCACATTGCAGTGACTCAAGTGTAGGCAGATGAAGTTTAGGGGCATGTCATCCATGTTTATCTTCTAAAACTTTCTTCCATTTCACTGTGGTTAATCAGTCTGGGTAGATGGATAAATAGATCAAAGAATGGATGGATGGATGGGTGGGTGGGTGGATTAAAGAAACAAATAGTGATTTCCACCAAGCCCTGGACCTTTTCTAACCCTCAATTCCTGTATTTACTATAGGAATCTTAAGCACAGTACTAATAAAAGTACTTAAGAAAGGTATCTTTCCCTGGCCATGAAGCCAGTCAAGTTTTTCTACTATAGGAAACTGCCAACCTCAAGGTCCAAATCATAAAGTCTGTTCTGTTCTGAGCAAAACAACCAGAGGACCTTGACCTGGGCCTGGTCTGTGTTCTGGTCTCCACTCTCAGTAAGACCAGGGAGACACCTCCTTGACTAACATCTCTTCTCCCTGGCAATCCCCAGCTGTTCTCAGGAACCTGCCAGTGGCCATCAAAATCCTCCTGTCTTAGTTCAAGCTGCTACAATAAAATATCATAGACTGGTTGGCTTGTAAAAAACAGAAATGCATTTCTTACAATTCTGGAGACTGGGAAGTCCAAGGTCAAGGCATCAGCAGATTCCACGTCTGGAGAGAGCATTCTTCCTAATTCATAGATAGCTGTGTTCTCCCTGTGTTCCCACGTGGTAGGAGGGGCTAGGGAGGTCTGTAGAATCACTTTTATAGGACACTAATCTCATTCACATGGGGGCTTCCCCAACGGCTCAGTGAGTAAAGAATCTGCCTGCAATGCAGGAGACACAGGAAACATGGGTTTAGGAAGATCCTCTGGGGGAGGAAATGGCAACCCACTCCAGTATTCTTGCCTGAAAAGTCCCATGGAGAGAGGAGCCTGGCGGGTGATAGTCCAAAGGGTCGCAAAGAGTCAGATGTGACTAAGCTCACACAATCCCATTCAGGAGGGCGCTACTCTCATGACCTAATCACCTCCCAAAGGCTCCACCTTCTAATACCACCTGGGGGTGGGTGTCAGGATTTCTACATGTGAATTTCTGAGGGACACAAACATTCAGATAATGGCACCTTCCATGCCTTTTACCGTTTTTTTCCCCCCCCAGTATATAGAATAGCAACACAATGTGTTCATTTTAAAGATTTTTCTGTTGGCATTTTTTAAGAATGAAGAGACATGGGGGTGTAGAGAAGTTAAGCATCAAACATAAGCCATCTAACCACAGAAGAAACCAGAGAATTTTTTTTAAAGGAAAAAAATAAAAATAAAAAAGCCCCTGCCCAGAGGCCTTGCAGTGTCTCTTAGACACGTGGAGGGAGCACGACAAGACAGGGCAGGCACGCACAGGGAGACAGGTGGCAGCCGAGGGTGACTGTCTTTGTTCTCGGCCAGGCCAGCCTGTCACCTGCCACCTTGGAGGCAGCTCAGGGGAAGGCTCCAGAGAGAGATTAGACAGGGGACAGAGTAGGATGAATTACTTACAGGAATAAGTGGACACGAAGAATGGCTGAGAAGGGCCCAGACATGTGACTTCTGACTCCTGTCCTCCCACATTCCTGTGCCCGGGAGGGAGACAAAAAGAATACCCATGAAGCTGCTCCCCAACTTTCACAAGACTAAGAGGAAAAGGCAGCCTTAGAACCAAACAGAGCTGTCCAGGATTTGACAGTGGCCTTGCTGTGTATCATATGTGTATGCGTAGGAGTGTGTGTGTGTGTGTGTGTGTGTGTGTGTGTGTGTTTACTGTTCCAAGGTTAGTTTATTCTTCTAACACATGTTATTGTGATGAACCCGTGTGCGGAGGTGACATCTTCCAGCCTCACCCATGCCATAACCCTGCAGCATTCTCTGTTCATAAATTCCAGGGCTAGAGCCCAAAGGCATCTCAGTCCAACACATCTTGTCACAACGAAATAAAAGCAAAATTAAAATCTAGACATCGTGGAATGCCTCATAAAGCTCCCCTGACACACAATCCAGGCTCAGATTTCCCAATGTAAAACTGCTGCTCCTAAGACAGCCTTCTGAATAGGCATGTGGAATATGCAGATGAAGAAGGACAGACCTTAATCCTTTTATTACAAGAAATTACATCAGTTCAAGGCACGATATTAAAGGAGAGTGTCTTGAGGAAAGCTGATGAAAGCTAAAAAAGTCTGTCCAACGTGGGACTCAACCCTGGTTCACTTAGGACACATCTGGGACTTTGCTGAGATCCACAACACCCATCTGTATCCTGAGAAGTCTCCCCTCCATCCCTGGACAGGCAATCTCGTAAACTAAGAAAAAATGGGGGAGGCGGTGGGCACACAAGTGATGGTCCTTGAGGACACGACTACTTCATTCATTTTTTTTAATTTTATTTTTAATTGAAGGATTATTACTTCACAATATCGTGTTGTCTTCTACCATGTAACAACGTGAATCAGCCATTGGTATACATATATCCCCTCTGCCTTGAACCTCCCCACTACCCCATTGCACCCCTCTAGGTTGTCACAGAGCGCCAGCTTGAACTCCCTGTGTTACACGGCAACTTCCCATTAGCTATCTATTTCACGTGAGTGTTTCAATGCTACTCTCTCAATTCATTCCACTTCTCCTTCTCCCGCTGTGTCCAGAGCCTGTTCTCTATGTCTGCATCTCTATTCCTGCCCTGCCAATACGTTCATCAGTACCATTTTTTCTAGATTCCACATACATATGTTAATATACAAAATTTGTTTTTCTCTTTCTGACTTACTTCACTCCCTTTTGAGATAGTCACCTCCATTTATTAAATGGCAACTCCTCCAGCTATACAGCAATAAATTACAAAGTGTTAGTTGGAACTGAGTTTTTACATTGTTTCCTTTCTTCAGTGATTTCAAAATTGGTGGAGGATGAGTGTTTTAGAGTGAGGCAGCCAGAAGAAGGGAGAAGAGATGCACAGGTCTGACAGTTCTGATGAATGGACAGTCGAACCATCACAGGCTGACTCTTCAGGTGCCATAGACATAACCAGGACTCCGAGTGGGGAGAAAGCCTTTCTTGGAGAGGAAGGACTCTACTAACAGGTAAGAGGATGACAGCTTTCAGCCCCTTCCAAGCTCCATCTCAGGCATAGGGTGTGAGAAATGCTAAAACAAGGGGAAAGAAAATGGTCTCTCTGTTGGTATCTGGGTCTCAAGCACTGGCTTCCAGAGCCGAGGCTGAATGTGACACTAGACCCACATCCTCAGTTGCTGAACTACTGGGCGGGGGATGGGATGCAGACACCTTGAGCCTGCGGTTCATTTCTCTTTATCCCCCACTGTGAATGAGGGGGAGTTTGGGACAAGCCCTGATGTGTGTGACAAAAGATGTCTTTCTGGATTTGCAAGTAGATTGATGAGGTTGAGTTTTACAGAAAATATGTTTCAAACACATTAGCCACAGGCCAAACATCTCAGAGGAATTTTATTTTTAAAAGAAGCTTAAAGTATGTTCTTTACAGTACCTGAGACTACAATCAATCCCTGGGATTGCTTGACACTTTACATACTGTAAACCTTCTGGGACAAGAGAACCATTTGACAAATTCTCGCAAAAGCGGTGTTGCCGGCTCCACTAGCCTCATTCGTGAAAACTTGGGGGCTCATTAGGTGGGAAGCACTCTGGCGTGACACTGGGCCATCTCCTGCTTTTAAAGTTGCTTGACAGAAACTGCCAGATCAGAGAACCAAGTTACTATCTGACTTTGTCACAGTCCTGGGCATGTTACAACTTCTCTAAGTCCGTTTTTCTATTTATCTAAGAAAGAATTGTAAAAACCATTTCCTTCCTAGGCTAGGAACTGCTTTCAGAACTAGGAAGGCACACTTCAGATTCCCTCATCTTCACTAAGGAACATCCCTACCAGCTCACATTTGAGTCAAATTGTATCCACAGACTTTACATTTAAAGTGGAAACATTTTCATGATGGCTGTTTCCATCCTCCCCACAGGCCTATAAATCAGGTAATATACATGAGACGTTCAGATTTGGAGAGGTTATATATTTTTCTCAGTCCCAGAGTTATTAAGTGATAAAATTGCCCCATTTATTTCTACTGCAGCAATTCCTCATCACCTTTTCTAGCTGATTTTTGTGACACGTTGCAGAGAATTTACCTGTCTCAAGAGTCTAGGACTGAATAATTACTGTAATAGTTGCTATCAACTGAGGCTCTACTATGAGCCTTGTGTTTGGATAATTACTAACTCGAATTCTCACAGCAACTCTGCAAGTAGGTGGTATTGTCCTCATCCTATAAATCAGTAAGTCTCCTCCTCTGCATGCTCCGTTGTGTCTGACTACTTGCAACCCAATGGATGTAGCCCACCAGGCTCCTCTGTCCATGGGATTTCTTAGACAAGAACGCTAGAGTGGGTTGCCATTTCCTCCTCCAGGGGATCTTCCCAACCCAGGGATTGAACCCATGTCTTCTGCATTGGCAGGCAGATTCTTTACTGCTGAGCCATTGGCAAAGACCCCAGTAAGGCTAAGATTGTCTAAATAAAAATAATGGAGTAAGAATTCAGACTTTTGCACTGCCACCTTCCATTCCACAATTCGGAGAGAAAGAATTCCATCGGGGGACTCTGGAAAGTCTAATAACCTTCCCAATATCATGAGAATCCCAGGGACTTCTACTCTGTTGCTATTATCGGGGTCAATTCTTGAAAACTCACCCAAATCTATATGCTGTTGGCTGTGGAATATCCAGAAGGTATGGTAGCTACATCAGTCTACTATGAAAACTTCCTATGTGAGTGAGAAAACTCACTCATCTTCTGGGGAAATCCAAAATTTATTAACTTTCTACCTTGGACTACGGCATATTATGGCCATTTTTGGAAAAGCAATTATTTATATTTCTTCAAAATATATCATCCTCTTCATGGGATTATAATCTCTGGGTGAGCAGAACCCATAGAGTATGCTTCATGTCTGCCTTGTCCATAGAGAATATAAAGCAGATATCTCCATAAACACAACCAGCCCCACGGATGGATGGGTGGATAGGTTGAGTGATGGCGCTGTAGGAAAGTTTAGGAGAGACTCCAGCTTATCATCCCAGATAGTCCAAAAAAAACAAACTGTAAAATAAGAGACTAGAGGGCATAAAACTATGGTAAAAAGAGTCTAAGTAAGCCAGGTACAGACCACTTTAACAGGCTGGAGAATTCAATCCCACAGCCGACCAAGTTGCGATAAAGTTAATACTATGTAAAACAATATAAAAAATAAACAATGTAAAAGAAAGAGGATCTTTCTCCTTCAGGAGTCTCTAAAATTGCAGTGCTGGAAAATGTCTTTTTTAACAACACTGCATTGGTTTCTGCCTTCAAGAATCGGCCATAATTACACATACATCCCCTCCTTCTCCAGCCTCCCTCCTCTCCCCCCAGCCCACCCCTCTAGGTCATCACAGAGCATCAAGCTGGGCTCCCTGTGTTATAGAGCAGCTTCTCACCAGCTCTCCATTTTAGACATGCATGCCCACTCAGTCATGTCCAACTCTTTGTGACCCTATAGACTTTAGCCCGCCAGGCTCCTCTGTCTACGGGATTCTCCAGGCACAAATACTGGAGTGGATTGCCATGCCCTCCTCCAGAAGATCTTCCCAACCCAGGGATCGAACCCACACCTGTATCTTCTGCATTGGCAAGTGAGTTCTTCCTCACTGCGCCACCTTGGGTATCTTGGTTGGAAGTGGTGGTTTAGTCACTAAGTTGTATCTGACTCTTGTGACCCTGTAGCCTGCCAGGGTCCTCTGTCCATGGAATTCTCCAGGCAAGCATACTGGAGTGGGTTGCCCTTTCCTTCTGCAGTTTTACACATGACAGTGTATATATGCTGACGCTGGTAGCAAGAAGCAAGCATGCGGTCCCAGGGGGTATGACAGCCCTGTTCTCAAGTCAGGGCTCATAAAATATGTGCTCCTTTGGGGACTTCTGCCAGAGTTCTCAGAAGTTCATCTGCTCTTCTCCTACTGGAAGGTTCCCTTCCCAGGAATACATCCATAAGCTAATCATGCTAATCACGAGCCACCTCCTGGACAGGGCTTATCTTCAAGGACTCTTCTTTACATACAGAAGAAAGCCCCTTCCCTTCCTACATCACCTGGAGAATTCGGAGGAACAGAAGCTTAACCACGAGTTTACTTTATGTACAATTTAAAAGAATCCTCAAGTGCAGTAAGCACTTCATTCATCACACGATGGTAACTTCATTATTTTACAAATTTTCTACCTCATTTGCCCCCTGTGCCCCCAAATGCCGCATTGTGTCCTAGCACCTGTCATTAGTCTGTGAAGATCCAGGGAATGTTTCTGTATTTTAATATCAGCTAAAGCAAGCATAATTTCAGTTAAACCTGCCTTTCTCTTTCTCTCCCCTGTCCCCGCTTGCTCTACACACACACACACCACATACACACACAGCCCCACACAGACACATTCCAAAGCTAATCACAGGTGATGTGGGGTTTTTCCAGAGATGGAGATTATCCACCTTACTGTTTCCCTAGGATCAACTGCACTGGGGCACACTTTATCATCCTGCTTAAAGAAACATGTCTGACATCTCATCCTGTGGCTCTTTTTAGAAAAGGGAAAGCAGCGGGAATTTCACACAACCGGACCCGACCCTCGGCAGCACAAATCTGGGATGTATTAGGGGTGAGAAGCTGGCTCCCCATCTGCATGGCGCCTTCCGTTCTCCGACCTCCAGATGGACCAGAGACTTGTCCCGGAGGCCTCTAGCGAAGCAGGGTTCCGTCCAGCCTGTCAGCCCATGCCTCCGAGCTGACACCCCCTGACCACAGCAGGCCTCCCTGGCATTTTGTTCTGCAGACAGTTTGGACCACATCCTTTCCACATTCCAGACTCTGCTGTTCCCGGCCCAATTCCAAGCTAAAAATCCCATCTCTGTCTGTTTCCCTGTTCCATCAAGTTTTAAATGTGTTGCTCTTCAGGTCCTGTTTCACTGTCCCCGCTAATTTTTAAACTGTCTGGCACTTCCCACCCTTGAGGATGGATGCCCTGCAGGGACCCAAGGAGCCATGCTAAGTGACTACACAAACTCCAGTCAGGGTACTGAGCTGACAACACAGTCCCCACTTAGAGTGCTGTCTCACCGTCCAGGTACAGTTCCACCACGTCCAGAGGTTGATGCGTTCTGACCTCTCAGAAGAGGGCCCTGCATGCACGTCTCTCTCCTCACTTCTACCCTTGTACTTTCTCCTCCCCCTTAAGAATCATATCTTAAGTCTCTGATGTTCTGTGCTGAGAAAGGGACACGCATTATCCCCCTGTTCCCACATCTGCTAATCACAAACAGCAGGGAGATGGAGATGTCGCCTGCCACATTTGTGGGAGACAAATGCTACACACAAAGCTCTGTTCTCCTCCCTGGAAGGCAGCATTCTTTTTTGGTTTGAATTCCCAAGGGAAGTGGCTATTTTGAACCAGCCTGAGGGATATGAAGATAGCTGACCATTCCCATTGTCCAAAAAGAGAGAAAGAATATCCAGAAGGTGAGGACGTCTGTGGCTGGTTTGAAGACATTCTTTAAGTTTTACATTGAAGTTGATTCTTTTCCCATACGATTTCTGTAATGTTTCTTTTCTTTATTTTTCCATGAAAAACTATCCTCTTATATTCTCCTATTTGTGCCTCTCAAGGCTTATTAAAATTTTTTGAGGATAAAAAACACAAAAGTCACTCCAGGCATGTTATTAGTGCCCAATAATCAGAAACTTGAAACGAAATTGTAAAAGAAGTTCAGCTTTTCTCCAACATTCGACACTTTCCTGCTCCCAACAGGCACATACACTTTGCTTGCTTCTCTCATCACCCTGGTACCATTCTGGGCCTTCCTGGTAGTCATGGGCATGGGACAGTGACCGCTCACCCACTTCCTGCAGTTGCCTGAGCTGCAAGTTCACCCCTTCCTTCATCTCTTAATTTCTCAAACTAATTTATACACATGTGTTTCTGGATGATAATGGAAAATAACAATAACACTTTACATAGGTATGGAATAAAATACTGTTCAAAGCTCTGAACAGTTTTCAAGGCTTTTCCATTAAATCATTTCACATGATAATGTTTCTAACATTGGCCCATTGGTTACATAGGACTGAAACTTTTGTCTCTGTTTAATGGATGAGGAAACAGATCCTTAGAGTTGAAATGTCTGGCCCAAAGTCACAGAGTGAGAAGGACGGAAGTTGGGACTAGATCCTAATGTTCCAGAACCTGGTTCCCACGCATGGCTGGACAGTTGTACTTTCAGCCTGCGTGTCTCCCTTTGAAAGAGAACAGCTGGAATAGGAAATGCCTTAATTGTTTCCCAAGGCAGAGACAGGCTAGAACCACTGGGGGTACTCACTCATAATCCAGATTCTGGCCACCACCCCAGACCTGTTGAATCTGAATCTGAGAATGGGGATCAGAAATCTGCAATTTAATTCATTACTAAGATGGTTCTTATACATACTAATGTCTGGAAACCATTTTCTTAAGTCAAAGAATTAGGTTTCTAATGGTGGAATTTTAGACAATTTGAGAAACTCTTATCTTAAATGCCATTAATGTTTTCTGAGTACACATCTATGCTGTGGTTTGCACATCCCAGAATAGCCATACTGCTAAAGTACTCTTCCCCACCTTACTCTCTACCCTAAGGTTATTCTGCCCTAACCAGGAGCACCCACTGCAACTTGGAGGGGGAGGCCTATCCTACACTTTTTTTTTTCTTCTTCTTCTTATCTCTGTCCTTGGTCTCCATTCTCTATTGTGCTTGATTTTGTTAAATAAAAACTCAAAAAGGAGAAAGAATAAAAGAGTATTAGGAAAACACTCTCATCTTCTTTGCACAAACACTTTCTCCACCATTATGCAAGAATAATACCTTATTATCAAGAATCACATCTGCACTGTGGCTTCACTGATGTAAAATTCCAAAACATCTGGGTACTTGACTGACTTTTTTTCTCTCTTCATCTGACTGTGCAGCACTGTGTACAACGAGGCTGTGTGTTCCCTCATGGGAACCGCTGGGGATATGAATCCATCCCTCAGCTCTTTAACTAAAGTTGCAAAAACATCAAGAGGGTCTCACCCTTGTAAACACAAAGAGCCTTTCCAGGAAATAGCTCTGCCTCTTGTGTTAACAGATGTCATGGGGCAGTTGGGTGGGAGAGTGTTGTTTTAAAATTCTCAATCTGCCTCGCTGGAGATTTTCCCTTAGATGGTTTTCCTGGATAGCATCACATGTTTCCCTTTTCAGCTTTCACATCACCTCACGCAGCTTTTCTGCTCATCCTCACCACTATGGTCTGAATGTCTGTGTCCCCACCCAAGCTTCATACATTGAAATCTTCATCCCTAAGGTGAACAGGAGGTGGCTAGGTCAAGAGGCCCCAGGATAACACTTGCACTTCCCACCATGTGAAGGCACAGCAAGAAGTCAGCAGTCTGCAATCTGGAAGACGGCCTTCACCAGCACTTGCCCATGCTGGCACCCTGATCTTGGACTAACATCTTCCAGAACTGTGAAAATAAATTTCTGTTGTGTACAAGCTTCCCAGTCCCAGTGGTATGTTGTTATCGCAGTCAGAATGGACTAAGACACTCACCTTGAAAACTTGTCATGTGGATCAGAAATAACCCAAAGTCCAATTCCTTAGCCCTCCAATGGCCATTACCTACCATGGCCAATTTCCCTGGATTTGGCCACATTATTTGCCTCCTGAGAGAGTAAGCAGCTTTGTAGTACCATGATTCTGGATGCATCCTCCTGACTAGACATCTGAGTAAAAAGTAGAAAATCTTTTCAGAAAATCATCATGGCAACAAGGTTCCAGACACATAACAAAAAAAGTTTTTTGTTTTTTGTTTTTTTTTAAAACTCAGAATCCTTATTGGTTCCAATGTCTCTTTGCATGCTGCTTTGCCAACAATAAGCAGCTTTCCAGGTGAGCATTCTTCTGTTCCAAGAAAGGATGGCAAGCTTCTACAAGGAAGATCTGAGAGCCTTCATCCTGGCAAGGGAGTGAGTCAGAACAAAGAAGACTTAGGAGAATACTTCACAGAAGCAGCAGGGTAGGGAGACAATATCCAGGTTTGGGGACGGCAGTGGGGGGAAGAGGGGTCACAAATTTTGAAATCTTAAAGATATGCAGTTCTGAGTTCAGCCACCATGTAGCAATCAGTCACAAGATATGGTTGATAAAACTAAAGAGAACAGAGATAAAGGTCATTGGAATTGACTCCATCAAGGAACAGAGCTGGGAGGGCAGAGATGCCTTCACATGGAGGCCAAAGTCCCTGGGATAATCATCACACACCAACCTGTGTTCAAATCATGGAGAACAGCCAAAACTGCCCACAAGATGACCAATGATGAAAACAACAAATCAGTAAAAGAGGTAGTATGAGAGAGCTGGACTTCCAAAGAGGAGCTATGGCTCAGAGGATGGTGGAATGGTGGTCTAGAAGCAGAGGAGATGTGAGGATTATGCTACCCAGCCTCATAGTGTGGGATCCACAGGGAGAGAAGTGGTGCCTGGAGGATTTCTCCCCTTCTTCCCCTTTATTTCCAACCCATCCCACTCCTGTATCCTGCCACCCAAAAGACTCTGGCAAAGCTCTCAGTCTTCGCCCCTATGTTTCAGGACGGCCTCTGTGTGCCAGCTACACAAAGACCAGAGCCACAATCATTCCAGAGCCCATAGCTTTGTTCAGCTGACATTCAGCACAAAATGAGTGGGAACAGGAGTGTTACTCCACCCAAGGAGAGCACTACAGTGAGGGGAGAGGCCCCCAGGTAAATGTCCTCTGAACCTCTCACATCTGAGAGCAAAAGTTCAAAAGCAGATAGGCTACAGGTAGAGGAGGGATGAGTTCACAGGGAGACACGGTGCTCAGGCAAAGAGAAACCCTTGCATTCACACTGCTGTTAGGCATGAATGAGCCTCCAAAAGCCCAGGCTGAGCGTAGCATGACTGATACCAATGAGTTGGCACCGTGGGGAGCCGCAGAAAGAACTCTAGACTGAGAATCTGAAAACTGAATTCTAGATTGACCACCACTTGTTTCTAGTATGACCCTAGGCAGGTCATTTAACACCCATGGGCTTTAGTTTCCTCAGATGTGACAGAGAGGGACGAGGCCAGACGATCTCCAAGGCTTCTTCTAGCTCTGACGTGCAGTCCCATCTGGCTCAGGGAGGAGGGAGTTGAGGGAAGTACAGAGGCCCTGGATGATGAGGTATTGCTGCCAAAATCACCCTTCCCCCCTCCCTCCTCCTGTTCTCTCATTGACATGCCCTTTATTATCTTGTTGTTGATGCAGTGTTTTTCCCACAGAGCTCTGTGGGATAGGACAGCAGAGCACACACAGAGCACAGGAAAGAAGAGTGGCAGTAGGAAGGGGGAATGAAAAAGAAGGGCTTGTCTAGGGTTTCCCAAGCCCCTGTCCTCCAGGCTTGCAGGCTGAGGAGGCGGCCTTCCAGGCTGGGACTCTCAGAGGGTGAAGGTCTCTCAACATCCCCTGCCCCCCAAACTTGCAACCTTCTCACCAGTGTCCCCAGTCCCAGCACCAGACCACTGGTCATTGCTCTCCGTCATATCCTGCTTTCTTTCCAAACTTCTCTGAGACTCTGGCTCATTCCTATAAAGGTCAAGGAGCTGAGTTGGTAGGATCTGTAAATCACAGTATGCTTCTGGCAAGAAATGGGCTTTGCTTCATAGCAAAACACGGCAAACTTTAGTGACTTAAAGCAACAATCATTTTATTTGCTCCAATTCTGTGGGCCAGCTGGGTGGTTCTTCTGGTCTGGGATGGCTTGTCTGTGGCTAGATGGTCTAGAATAGAGCTGTCCAATAGAAATATAATACAAACCATGTCTGTAATTTGAAATTTTCCAGTAGCCACATTTTAAAAACTTCAACAGGTGAAGTTCATTTTAACTATATATTTTAACTCAATATAACCAAAATATTATTATTTCAATATGTAATTGATATGAAAACTATTGAAGAAATAGTTTACATTCTTTTGGACAAATCTCCAAAATTCAGTGTGCATTTTACACTTATAACACATCTCAATTCATACTAGACATATTTCAAGGGTTCTACAGCCACTGTATAGAACTGTGCAGGCGTAGAATGACCTCACTCATGCACTGGGGTTCTCTTGCTGACAGAAACTCTTCCTTTATCATGCAAATAAATCTGGACTGGTCTCCTGGAGGACGAGAGGCAATGCAAAGAGAAGCTCTGGCCATCCAGCCATTATAGCCATCCCAACTGAGACTTTAGGCAGGCAAGTGAGGTCTAAACTCCCAGTGGCCAAAGCAAGTCACATGGCCTAACCCAGAGTCAGTTGGGAGAGATCTATCTGAGGGCCTAATTAATTAAGAAGCCATTTCTTCCAAACCCTGAAGCTCCATGGAGATATCCCACTACCACTGCTGCTGCTGTTGCTGCTGCTAAGTCGCTTCAGTCGTGTCTGACTCTGTGTGAGCCCATAGACGGCAGCTCACCAGGCTCCCCCATCCCTGGGATTCTCCAGGCAAGAACACCGGAGTGGGCCGCCATTTCCCTCTCCAATGCACGAAAGTGAAAAGTGAAAGTGAAGTCACTCAGTCGTGTGCGACTCCTCACGATCCCATGGACTGCAGCCCACCAGGCTCCTTTATCCATAGGATTCTCCAGGCAAGACCACTACCACTACCACCAGTCTACTCCTCTCTCCTTAGGAAATTTTGACACAGAAGAAAACACATAAAAGGGAAATCCAAATAATCTTTACTCCTTCCTACCACCAATAACAACAGATAATCCTATCTCCCACAGATACTGTTACCTTTCCACTAGTTTTTCACCATAGTCATGTTAAATTTACAATCAAATTATATAATACCATTTCATTTAACACAACATCTTTAACATAGTCCCATGTTATTAAATATTCTTCTAAAACCTGAAATTTAGTGGTTTCATGGCATTCTATTATATAGATACACCACAATTTAAATAATCTCTTATTGCTAAAGGACTATTTCCCCCCCTTTTTTTTTCTTGCTTATAAATAATGAGGGAATGTGCCCTCTTGGCTCATACATTTTTCCATTCGTCCAAGCCAATATGTGAAAAATAGATTACTAGGCATAATTTCTGAGTCAAAAAGTACTGCATATGTCAAAGTGTCTGATTAATTGATTCATCCATTCAGTCAACAAATAGCTACCAAGCAGCTATAAGGTCCATACACTCTTAAAAGTACTGAGGATACAGCAGTGAGCAAAACAGACAAAAATGATGTGTTTTTCTGGAGGAGCTTGCATTCTACTAGTGGGAGGCTTCAGGAAGGAAAGAAGTGTATCATCTATTATGACAGAGAATAATAAATAATATGAAATAAAGCAGATTGGGAATAGAGGATGGGGTGTGCCAGGGTGGGGAACCAAGCTACAAGTGTAATTCAGTAGTCAGCAAAGGCTTCTCTTACGTGACATTGCTCTAAATACATTGTTCAGTTTATTTGTTTTAGGGTATATAACATGGGGGAGGGTAGGTACTATTCCCATATCCCATGGGAATAATAATAAACAGGTGACTAAACACATCAAAGTCCAATCCAGCTCCACTGTAGGTCTTCCCTGGGCTTTTCTATTTGCCTCCATCTATAAACAACCGCAGAGTCACAATTAGACTCCAGGTTGTTAAGGTTCGGATCCATGGGGGCTAAGTCCCATGCTTTGAGTCCCACAGGTATATACACACAGCAGTACCCACATAACTGTTGGGGCTAATTACACTGAGGGAGATATTGTGAGACAGTGGGGTCTTTGAGCGTCCTTCCCATAGGTCAACTCTTAGTCTCATTGGGGCTGATCTACCTCTTTGGTCAAGTGTTCCTTCTGATGGGTCAGAAACCTCCCAGAAGGCATAATCAATGGCTTTTTTTCCCCTCAGAAAGCTCATACCATAAATACAGACCCTCTTCCACCATCATAGCAAAGTGCTTGCAAATACTGAACACTGAGTGTGTTGCAGGGAAGAGCCAATTCTGACTCCATGTTGGATCTGTTTCTTTGACTTTAACCTTTGCTTTTAACAAGGGTTATTGTTATTGTAATCATACCTAATGGCCTGCCTCAGGGAATCCTGTCCCTCTGCTTGACTGTTAAACTAAACTGCCTTTGTTAGAGACAATCTGACCCAGCCCATCTGCGAAAGGCTGAAGAAAAGAAGAAACTAACACATTCATTCCTACTATGCAAGATAAATGGCCTTTTAATTCTACTTCTTCACCTCCTCTCCTTCTCTGTCCTATAAAAGAACCTGGAATTCAAACCCAGATAAGATGGTTATTTTGAGACAATAGTCTACCATCTTCTCGGTCAGCTGGCTTTCTTGAAGTCATATTTCTTGCTTCCACATTTTGTCTCCAACTTTACTGGCCTGTCATGTGGCAAGAAGAGCAAGTTTGGACTCAGTAATAAGTATATATTTTTCGTGAATGCATAGAAAATTAAATAAATTGATTAAGAATAAATAAATAAATACCTATATTTGATGACAGTTAAGAAGCCTTCACTATTCACAAAGTGAACCCATGGCATTGTAGAGTCAGAATGAGATTAGAAACATGATAGTAGTTTCATAAAGAGAACTTTGCTCTAGTTTTAGTTCTATCATTGACTGGATCCATGTTCTTGGATGTAGCACTGATCTCTGGGATTGTAATCTTTTTATCTGGACATGGATAACACAAAATATTATTCATCTTTA
>SJYC01048520.1:0-16681 GCA_006408675.1 Madoqua kirkii | reverse complement strand
AGAACAGAGATAAAGGTCATTGGAATTGACTCCATCAAGGAACAGAGCTGGGAGGGCAGAGATGCCTTCACATGGAGGCCAAAGTCCCTGGGATAATCATCACACACCAACCTGTGTTCAAATCATGGAGAACAGCCAAAACTGCCCACAAGATGACCAATGATGAAAACAACAAATCAGTAAAAGAGGTAGTATGAGAGAGCTGGACTTCCAAAGAGGAGCTATGGCTCAGAGGATGGTGGAATGGTGGTCTAGAAGCAGAGGAGATGTGAGGATTATGCTACCCAGCCTCATAGTGTGGGCATCCACAGGGAGAGAAGTGGTGCCTGGAGGATTTCTCCCCTTCTTCCCCTTTATTTCCAACCCATCCCACTCCTGTATCCTGCCACCCAAAAGACTCTGGCAAAGCTCTCAGTCTTCGCCCCTATGTTTCAGGACGGCCTCTGTGTGCCAGCTACACAAAGACCAGAGCCACAATCATTCCAGAGCCCATAGCTTTGTTCAGCTGACATTCAGCACAAAATGAGTGGGAACAGGAGTGTTACTCCACCCAAGGAGAGCACTACAGTGAGGGGAGAGGCCCCCAGGTAAATGTCCTCTGAACCTCTCACATCTGAGAGCAAAAGTTCAAAAGCAGATAGGCTACAGGTAGAGGAGGGATGAGTTCACAGGGAGACACGGTGCTCAGGCAAAGAGAAACCCTTGCATTCACACTGCTGTTAGGCATGAATGAGCCTCCAAAAGCCCAGGCTGAGCGTAGCATGACTGATACCAATGAGTTGGCACCGTGGGGAGCCGCAGAAAGAACTCTAGACTGAGAATCTGAAAACTGAATTCTAGATTGACCACCACTTGTTTCTAGTATGACCCTAGGCAGGTCATTTAACACCCATGGGCTTTAGTTTCCTCAGATGTGACAGAGAGGGACGAGGCCAGACGATCTCCAAGGCTTCTTCTAGCTCTGACGTGCAGTCCCATCTGGCTCAGGGAGGAGGGAGTTGAGGGAAGTACAGAGGCCCTGGATGATGAGGTATTGCTGCCAAAATCACCCTTCCCCCCTCCCTCCTCCTGTTCTCTCATTGACATGCCCTTTATTATCTTGTTGTTGATGCAGTGTTTTTCCCACAGAGCTCTGTGGGATAGGACAGCAGAGCACACACAGAGCACAGGAAAGAAGAGTGGCAGTAGGAAGGGGGAATGAAAAAGAAGGGCTTGTCTAGGGTTTCCCAAGCCCCTGTCCTCCAGGCTTGCAGGCTGAGGAGGCGGCCTTCCAGGCTGGGACTCTCAGAGGGTGAAGGTCTCTCAACATCCCCTGCCCCCCAAACCTTGCAACCTTCTCACCAGTGTCCCCAGTCCCAGCACCAGACCACTGGTCATTGCTCTCCGTCATATCCTGCTTTCTTTCCAAACTTCTCTGAGACTCTGGCTCATTCCTATAAAGGTCAAGGAGCTGAGTTGGTAGGATCTGTAAATCACAGTATGCTTCTGGCAAGAAATGGGCTTTGCTTCATAGCAAAACACGGCAAACTTTAGTGACTTAAAGCAACAATCATTTTATTTGCTCCAATTCTGTGGGCCAGCTGGGTGGTTCTTCTGGTCTGGGATGGCTTGTCTGTGGCTAGATGGTCTAGAATAGAGCTGTCCAATAGAAATATAATACAAACCATGTCTGTAATTTGAAATTTTCCAGTAGCCACATTTTAAAAACTTCAACAGGTGAAGTTCATTTTAACTATATATTTTAACTCAATATAACCAAAATATTATTATTTCAATATGTAATTGATATGAAAACTATTGAAGAAATAGTTTACATTCTTTTGGACAAATCTCCAAAATTCAGTGTGCATTTTACACTTATAACACATCTCAATTCATACTAGACATATTTCAAGGGTTCTACAGCCACTGTATAGAACTGTGCAGGCGTAGAATGACCTCACTCATGCACTGGGGTTCTCTTGCTGACAGAAACTCTTCCTTTATCATGCAAATAAATCTGGACTGGTCTCCTGGAGGACGAGAGGCAATGCAAAGAGAAGCTCTGGCCATCCAGCCATTATAGCCATCCCAACTGAGACTTTAGGCAGGCAAGTGAGGTCTAAACTCCCAGTGGCCAAAGCAAGTCACATGGCCTAACCCAGAGTCAGTTGGGAGAGATCTATCTGAGGGCCTAATTAATTAAGAAGCCATTTCTTCCAAACCCTGAAGCTCCATGGAGATATCCCACTACCACTGCTGCTGCTGTTGCTGCTGCTAAGTCGCTTCAGTCGTGTCTGACTCTGTGTGAGCCCATAGACGGCAGCTCACCAGGCTCCCCCATCCCTGGGATTCTCCAGGCAAGAACACCGGAGTGGGCCGCCATTTCCCTCTCCAATGCACGAAAGTGAAAAGTGAAAGTGAAGTCACTCAGTCGTGTGCGACTCCTCACGATCCCATGGACTGCAGCCCACCAGGCTCCTTTATCCATAGGATTCTCCAGGCAAGACCACTACCACTACCACCAGTCTACTCCTCTCTCCTTAGGAAATTTTGACACAGAAGAAAACACATAAAAGGGAAATCCAAATAATCTTTACTCCTTCCTACCACCAATAACAACAGATAATCCTATCTCCCACAGATACTGTTACCTTTCCACTAGTTTTCACCATAGTCATGTTAAATTTACAATCAAATTATATAATACCATTTCATTTAACACAACATCTTTAACATAGTCCCATGTTATTAAATATTCTTCTAAAACCTGAAATTTAGTGGTTTCATGGCATTCTATTATATAGATACACCACAATTTAAATAATCTCTTATTGCTAAAGGACTATTTCCCCCCCTTTTTTTTTCTTGCTTATAAATAATGAGGGAATGTGCCCTCTTGGCTCATACATTTTTCCATTCGTCCAAGCCAATATGTGAAAAATAGATTACTAGGCATAATTTCTGAGTCAAAAAGTACTGCATATGTCAAAGTGTCTGATTAATTGATTCATCCATTCAGTCAACAAATAGCTACCAAGCAGCTATAAGGTCCATACACTCTTAAAAGTACTGAGGATACAGCAGTGAGCAAAACAGACAAAAATGATGTGTTTTTCTGGAGGAGCTTGCATTCTACTAGTGGGAGGCTTCAGGAAGGAAAGAAGTGTATCATCTATTATGACAGAGAATAATAAATAATATGAAATAAAGCAGATTGGGAATAGAGGATGGGGTGTGCCAGGGTGGGGAACCAAGCTACAAGTGTAATTCAGTAGTCAGCAAAGGCTTCTCTTACGTGACATTGCTCTAAATACATTGTTCAGTTTATTTGTTTTAGGGTATATAACATGGGGGAGGGTAGGTACTATTCCCATATCCCATGGGAATAATAATAAACAGGTGACTAAACACATCAAAGTCCAATCCAGCTCCACTGTAGGTCTTCCCTGGGCTTTTCTATTTGCCTCCATCTATAAACAACCGCAGAGTCACAATTAGACTCCAGGTTGTTAAGGTTCGGATCCATGGGGGCTAAGTCCCATGCTTTGAGTCCCACAGGTATATACACACAGCAGTACCCACATAACTGTTGGGGCTAATTACACTGAGGGAGATATTGTGAGACAGTGGGGTCTTTGAGCGTCCTTCCCATAGGTCAACTCTTAGTCTCATTGGGGCTGATCTACCTTTTGGTCAAGTGTTCCTTCTGATGGGTCAGAAACCTCCCAGAAGGCATAATCAATGGCTTTTTTTCCCCTCAGAAAGCTCATACCATAAATACAGACCCTCTTCCACCATCATAGCAAAGTGCTTGCAAATACTGAACACTGAGTGTGTTGCAGGGAAGAGCCAATTCTGACTCCATGTTGGATCTGTTTCTTTGACTTTAACCTTTGCTTTTAACAAGGGTTATTGTTATTGTAATCATACCTAATGGCCTGCCTCAGGGAATCCTGTCCCTCTGCTTGACTGTTAAACTAAACTGCCTTTGTTAGAGACAATCTGACCCAGCCCATCTGCGAAAGGCTGAAGAAAAGAAGAAACTAACACATTCATTCCTACTATGCAAGATAAATGGCCTTTTAATTCTACTTCTTCACCTCCTCTCCTTCTCTGTCCTATAAAAGAACCTGGAATTCAAACCCAGATAAGATGGTTATTTTGAGACAATAGTCTACCATCTTCTCGGTCAGCTGGCTTTCTTGAAGTCATATTTCTTGCTTCCACATTTTGTCTCCAACTTTACTGGCCTGTCATGTGGCAAGAAGAGCAAGTTTGGACTCAGTAATAAGTATATATTTTTCGTGAATGCATAGAAAATTAAATAAATTGATTAAGAATAAATAAATAAATACCTATATTTGATGACAGTTAAGAAGCCTTCACTATTCACAAAGTGAACCCATGGCATTGTAGAGTCAGAATGAGATTAGAAACATGATAGTAGTTTCATAAAGAGAACTTTGCTCTAGTTTTAGTTCTATCATTGACTGGATCCATGTTCTTGGATGTAGCACTGATCTCTGGGATTGTAATCTTTTTATCTGGACATGGATAACACAAAATATTATTCATCTTTACCTTTGAGTTCTAGATCCTGGATGATACACAGAAAGATCTTCCAGTGGAAACCATCCCTTGATGCTACTCACAAAAACATTTATTCATTCAATCAACAAATATTTATGATGTGTCTGTTATATGCCAGGCTGATTCTAGATGCTGAGAACTATTCTGGATGTCAGAGATAAACAAGAAAGATCAGTCCAGATCTACATTCTATGGTGGGGGATAAATATGGAAGTCTATGAATATAACCGTATAGCATAAGTATACGAATACAACCATAGAGCAAAATATACTATAAACAAAAATGAAGAAAGAGTGATGTAATAGAAAATGAGTGGTCTCTTCAAGTTGGGTGGTCAGGTAAGACCTCTCTAAAGAAGTGTCATTTAAGTCAAGATCTGCATAGCAGGAGGAAAATGTGTAAAAATCAGGGGCAAAAGGGAGATATAGAAGCCCTTGAAAAGTGAAAGTAAAATTCTCTTGGTTGTAAGAGCTCCAGCTCTTTGTGAGTACATGGACTGCAGCCTACTAGGCTTCTCTGTCCATGGAGTTCTCCAGGCCAGAATACTGGATTGGGTAACCATTTCCTTCTCTAGAGAATCTTTCTTACCCAGGGATCAAACCTGCATCTCCCACATTGCGGGCAGATTCTTTACCATGTGAGCCACCAGGGAAGTCCACAGAAGCCCTTAGTAAGTTTAAGAAACAGAGAGGATAACAGAGTAGCTGGAGCTTCATGGGTGATGGGAGATAGTGGTGAATTGAGAGTCAGGTAAGGAAGCCTTGTAGGAGTTTGAATTTTAATCTAAAATCCATTGAAGAACTTTTAATAAAGAATTGCATATCTGATTTATATATGGAAAATGGAGAAGAGGTTTGAGGGCAAGAGTAATAAAATGAATAAAAAAGAGACTAATGAGACTAATGTAATCCTGTGAGAGACAGAACTAGGGTAGCAGCAGAGAAGAAAGAAGTGGACTGATTTTGTTATATTTTTCTATGGGATTTCCAATGGATGAGATCTTGGCTTTGACCAGTGACTAAATTTATAGATCAAATTTATAGATCAGAGAAAGATTATGGGAGTAGCAGATTTTGTGGTAAAACTCAAAAGATCTGTTTTGACTTCATGAAGTTGGAGAAAGCTATCAGATATCCAGTGGAGGTGTTGAGTTGACAGTTGGCAATGAGTCCAGAATTTTGACAGAGAGTTCAGGTTTGCAAGGCACAAGTCTAAGTTGGCAGGACATACATGGATGTGATTCAGTGTAATATTTTATTAACTCCTTTCATTAAGTTGTCAAATGATAAAATGAATGAGTAGTTTTTTAAGAAGAGTAAAGAACACCAACTCAGCCTCATAAGACCAGAATCATCTGCCACTGAGTGAGTCGCTTTCCCACCTTCAATCTTTTTTTTTTTCCTAGTTTATTGGAGTATTACTGCTTTACAATGCTGTGTCAGTTTCTGCTATACAGCAAAGTGAATCAGCTTCATGTATACATATATCCTGTCTTTTTGGATTTCCTTCCTATTTATATAAACACAGAGCACTGAGTAGAGTTTCCTATGCTATACAGTAGGTTCTCATTAGTCACTTACTTTTACATAGTACTGGATATATGTCAATCCTAATTTCCCAGCTCATCACACCCCTCCTTCCCTCCTAGTGTCCATACTTTTGTTCTCTATGTCTATATCTCTATTTCTGCTTTGTAGATAAGTTCTTTTATACCATTTCTCTAGATTACACACATATATGCTAATATACAGTATTTATTTTTCTCTTTCTGACTTACTTCACTCTGTATGACAGTCTCTAAGTCCATTCATATCTCCACAAATGGCACAATTTCATTTTTATGGTTGAGTACTATGCCACTGAATATATGTGCCACATCTTCTTTATCCAATTTTCATTTTGCTCATCTGTGAAATAGTCAGTGATGATATCTACCAAGAAGAGTTGTTTTGAGCATCAAAGAAGCCAACATTTGCAAAGGTCCCTAGTAAACTATCTATCTAAGCACAACCAAGGCCTCTTTCAGTAAATGTGTGTCTGATCTATACAACCTGTAAAGCCCTCTAGAAAAAGGCAAATAACACTATGGGAATCAACCTCAGAATTTTCTCACACCTCACAGACATTTTTTTTGACAACATTTGTAAAGGTAAAATCTATACTGTACAGAGCCCTCACTTGAACCTAAAACCAGCTGCTTCTGGGGAAAAATGGTGATGAATCTGTTGACAGCCACATAAGATGTCAGCTGATAACATTTTTCATACATAATTAGACTTAAACCAAGTGAGCAACAGTAGAAAATAAAGAATGCATTCTATAGATATGATTTTGCCTGGAAAATCCCAGGGACTGGGAGTCTGGTGGGCTGCCGTCTATGGGGTTGCACAGAGTGGGACACAACTGAAGCAACTTAGTTGTAGTAGTAGTATAGATATGATTACTACTTTTGAATAGGAAATCAGTTTTCTCTCTCTCTCCCTCCCCTCTTTTCTCTTTTTCTCTCTTCCTGGGAGGAGCCTATTTAGGGTCCAACTTTGTTGCTTTCCTGGCTGTCCTCCAGGAGGGTTCATAGCAAGAGTTGCTCAAGCTGCAGATGGTGGTTTTGTGGGCTATTTGTTGCTGCTTTTAAGGGCCCAGAAGACCTCTCATTCCCACATCTCCCTAGTTTACAAAGGAGGTGCAGGCCTCCTGACCACTAACAATGAGTGCAGAGCCTCTGAAATCAAAGGGTTGGAGAGGGAAGGGGGAAGGGCTAAGATTTAATTCCATGGTCATCTGCTCCCTTCTCATGACAGTACAACTCTGCACTGGAGTTGCTCCAGGATCCTGGTGGGAAAATCTGTAGACGACTACCGCAGCCAACAGCACCCTTGGGGAATGTTCTTGTCGTGTTTCTGTCATAAAGGGGCCACTTGCAATCAAGAGGTTTCCACAGAGGACATCAGCCCAGCATGATGTGTCATGAAGAGGCCACAGGGCACAGGCCTGCTGTGAACCACCCAGGCCCTCTACACAGGAGGTGGAGGCAGAGCTGCCCTTCAAAGCCCAGAGGCACAGCAGGGCTGGACAAGCAGAGATTGTTAATAGGCCAGCTTAAGTGGGTCTTAATTCTGGGTGAATAAATAAGCCTTGACATGTCACAGATACAGCTATGCCTGGAAGCGCTGGTACCACCTTCTGCTCTGAATTTGGTGAGAAGGATAACCTCCCTGGAGGTTCCACCTGAATGGAGAGTTTCCCTGTACTCTTTAGGAAAAGGTCAGGTCACACCAAATGATAGGCATCACCTGGTGGCAGCAAGAGGGCAGGAATTGCAGAAATCCAGGAAGTAAACCAAGGCCAGGAGTCACATTAGCTGCCTCACGGTAGAGCAGGTCCTTCCTGCAGTCCCCTTCTTCACCAATTTCCTATCAAAAATGCAACTGCACTGCCTGCCCTGTCTGGACAGTCCTGAATGACAAAAGTCCTGACCCAATCTGGTACAGGAAGGAAAGGAATTCCTTATCCAGAATGTCTCCCCTTACCATCTTTCTACATAGTGTGCCTAGCCCTAGTCAAGCCTCCCTGGGAGTATCTGTCTGGCACCAGGGTACAATGGAAAGGGAGATCTGAATTGTGGGACTGGATCTGACACCATGTTTCTCTGAACAAACTTCACTCAGTTATTCAACAGACATTGAGCTTCATAATGAGCCAGGGAGATCCTAGAAGCTGAAATCCAAAGGCAGTCTGCCCTCAGGTTTATGGGGTAATGAAGCTCACAGCTAAGTACACTTCTCTGAGTCTTAGATTCCTATTTATGAAGTGTGGGTAACAGCAACAATATAGAAACATCAGAAATGATCATCAATATATGAGCACATCACTAGATTGTGGCATAAGTGTGAGAATTCTGCAGAGCAGTGAAAGGGAATGAATCAGAACTACACTTATGTAGATAAATAAGTTAAGTGAAAAAAGCAAATTGAAGGATACATTAGTAGGATTATTCATATAAAGTTGTGAAATATGCAAAACCATAACAAATTATGGATACATATATTTGTAATAAAGGCAAGAAATTATGCACAGGAATGATATGCCAGATCTAGAAGAACACTTCTCTTTGGGGAGGGATGGGGGAGAGGGACTAGAAGGTGTACTCAGAGTTTGTCAGAGGGGTGCTCAGGAGTTTTCATTCAACCTGAAATGCTTTATCATTTTATGTACAGGAGTGAAAAAGCTAGTGGCCACAGGGGTGTTTGTTATATTATTTCTACTTTTGGTATGCCTGAAATATATCAAAATAAAAGAATTTAACGCTACATTGAGCTTGTAAAAATAATTACTTTTTAGTCCTTGTAATCAGTTAATTCTACAATAGTATAAATAATCTAAATAACAGATAATGCTAAGCTTATCTATTTGGGTCTGGAACATGCCATTTGATTTCTGAGGACGGGTAGAACAAAGACTGACTTTGCAAGTATGATTGAAAATTATCATGATCAACATTTACTGAG
This sequence comes from Madoqua kirkii, assembly GCA_006408675.1. Taxonomy (NCBI): domain Eukaryota; kingdom Metazoa; phylum Chordata; class Mammalia; order Artiodactyla; family Bovidae; genus Madoqua; species Madoqua kirkii. Next base: position 7,603 of record SJYC01048520.1, on the reverse strand, counting down.
TGCTTACTATGTGCCAGGCATATAATACATAGTGACCAAAGGGTTTGTACATGCATTATTAATATTTTAAATGATGTCACTAAAGCTCAGAGAAGTTGCCAACCTCACATGACCATAAGTAGGGAATTCAAAATTCAAACCCAGGTCCCTTTGCCAGAGTATTCAGCAGGGAGAAGCTATAACCAGGAAGTAAACTCCTGGGCAACTCAGCACTCTTCCTGATTCAGTACCTGACATCAGGCAGGCCCCTCATCTATACCCTGTATCTCAGCTTTCTCTCACTGGCTGGATTATGAGAATAATACAATAGCTTCTATGATACGTAATTGAAAATGGTAGACAAGTAAAAGGGCTTCCCAAGTGGCACTAGTGGTAAGGAACCTGCCTGCCCATGCAGGAGACATAAGTGATGCGAGTTTGATCCCTAACTCGGGAAGATTCCCCTGGACGAAGGCATGACAGCCCACTCCAGTATTCTAGCCTGGAAAATCCCATGGACAGAGTATCCATAGGGTCTCAAAGAGTCAGTCATCACTGACGCGACTGAGCACGCAGGCACATGCAGAGAAGTAAATGGTAGATGGATGGTGTATGAATGGGGAATCGATGGCAAATAAATGGATGGTTGCTAGGTGAATGGATAATAGGCTATGTACTGTAGATGGAAATGCAGATGGAAGGGGGATGGTGGATAAGTAACAAATGGATGGATGGCAGATGAAGAGATGATGGTTAGATGATAAAAGGATGGGTGATGGTTAAAGGACAGATAGCTGCGTCTTAGAAAATAGACTCATGACAGGTGAATGGTGGATGGGTAGATGGTGAAGTGATACCAGATGGGTGGTAGGTGATAAGTGATGTATGGTAAATGCATGGTTTAAAGTAACACAGAGGAAGATGGATGGATGGCAAATGGATGGTGAATGGATGAATGAAGATCGATAGTGAATGGATAGTGAAGGGTGGATGTAGGGTAGAAAATGTACAGATTGTGCTATGGACCTTAAACTGGGTAAGTATCACACAGTTAAATACAGTGAGATTAAATGAAAGTCCCCTTCATTGTCCCCCACCTTGGTGTCATTCTTGTAACTCTCTCAGGGCGGCCGCTATTCTCAGCTTGACTCTCTCTGTTGACATTTCTACCATCAGCTCTGCAAAAATGAGGTAAGTTCAGAAACAGATTTTTAATTCAGCCCTTACATTCCAGATCTAAAACACTTTTTTGCTTTTTATTGTTTATTTACACTTAATTTCACAGATAATACATTAACACATTTTCATGATAATAAAACCAAATTCTCCATCAAACACTATACATAAGCCTCAGATGTCAGACTCACCTCCCCAGAGATAAGCATTTCCAGTCTGGTGGCTATCCCAGACTTGCTCTAGTCTTTCACACATACCTGCATATCATTATGAAATAGTGTGACAGCAACTGCAAAAACTGGATCATGCTATCAGAGAAGGCAATGGCACCCCACTCCAGTACTCTTGCCTGGAAAATCCCATGGATGGAGGAGCCTGGTGGGCTGCAGTCCATGGGTTCGCTGGGGGTCGGACGCGACTGGGTGACTTTCCTTTCACTTTTCACTTTCATGCATTGGAGAAGGAAATGGCAACCCACTCCGGTGTTCTTGCCCGGAGAATCACAGGGACGGGGGAGCTTGGTGGGCTACCATCTATGGGGTCGCCCAGAGTCGGACACGACTGAAGCGACTTAGCAGCATACCCAGCAGTCCAGGGCTTGTTTTTTTCTTTTATTAACTTTTAGTTTTATCAAAGTTCAGTTCAGTTCAGTCACTCAGTCGTGTCCAACTCTTTGTGACCCCATAAGTCGCAGCACGCCAGACCTCCCTGTCCATCACCAACTCCCAGAGTTCACTCAGACTCATGTCCATCGAGTCCGTGATGCCATCCAGCCATCTCATCCTCGCTCATCCCCTTCTTCTCCTGCCCCCATTCCCTCCCAGCATCAGAGTCTTTTCCAATGAGTCAACTCTTCCCATGAGGTGGCCAAAGTACTGGAGTTTCAGCTTTAGCATCATTCCCTCCAAAGAAATCCCAGGGTTGATCTCCTTCAGAATGGACTGATTGGATCTCCTTGCAGTCCAAGGGATTCTCAAGAGTCTTCTCCAGTACCACAGTTCAAAAGCATCAATTCTTCGGTGCTCAGCTTTCTTCACAGTCCAACTCTCACATCCATACATGACCACAGGAAAAACCATAGCCTTGACTAGATGGACCTTAGTTGGCAAAGTAATGTCTCTGCTTTTGAATATACTATCTAGGTTGGTCATAACTTTTCTTCCAAGGAGTAAGTGTCTTTTAATTTCATGGTTACAGTCACCATCTGCAGTGATTTTGGAGCCCAAAAAAATAAAGTCTGACTCTCCACAGTAGTCCTAAGAATTCTCTTCACCTCTTCCCTGCATTGGATCTCCTGTGTCTTGAGTCCTTTGTCTTCCTCTTATTTAGCTTCCCTCTCAGTTTAACGGAAGAGTGAAAGTGGAAGTTTCTAAGTAGTGTCCAACTCTTTGCAACCCCATGGACTGTTAACTCTCCAGGCCAAAATACTGGAGTGGGTAGCCTTTCCCTTCTCCAGGGGATCTTCCCAACCCCAGGGATCAAGCCCACACTGCTCACAGATTCTTTACCAGCTGAGTCACCTGAGAAGCCCCAATTTAATGGAGCACATTATGTATCCAGCAGCTTCCAGATAAGGGGTACACAGAAGGTAAGTTGCTTGAGACATTGTTGTCTGAAATGGCTTTATTCTGCACTGACCCTTGATTGACAGGTTGGCTAGATGAAGAATTATAAGTTATAAATCACTAACTTTGAAATTTTTGAAAGCATTACTCCACTGTATTCTAGTTTCCAGTATTACCATTAAGAAGTGCAAGGCCATTTTGCTTTCTGATTCAGTGTATAAGACCAGTGATGAGAGATCTTCTTTTTGCTTCCAGTTATTGGTGTGCAAAGCGTCAAGTACTGCATGAGCTCCTCTAGGCTTTCCAGCCTGTCTAGCCTAACTACAGCTAGATAAAGCCATGTGACTAATTCTGGCCAATGGCCTAAGAGCAGAAGTGACACCGGTCACCCCCAGGCTAAAAGCCAGTGTGCCTCCTCCATCCCTAATTTCCCTTCCCATAACTATCCCAGGAGACCCACATCCAGTGACATGTTTACAAGCTGGAGTTGGACCACTTGAAATACATCAGGTTTTGCATAAGTGATAAAATTTTGGCTTTGTTAAACCACTAAATAATTTTGAGAGTTGTCTGCTGCTAAAGCCAGCATTAAATTCCCTCATATACACACCAATCTTCTGAAATTTCACAGGGATGTGCCTTGATGTGGTTCTATTTTTAACCATTATACAAGTTAGTGACTGGGTCCTGAAGACTTATAGCCTTCAATTCTGGGAAATTCTACTTCATTTATAACTTCTTCACCTTAGTTTTCTGTGGCTTTCTTCTTAAACTCCAATTATTCAGTTATTTAACCTCCTGTAGTGCTGAAGCTGAAACTCCAATACTTTGGCCTCCTCATGTGAAGAGTTGACTCATTGGAAAAGACTCTGATGCTGGGAGGGATTGGGATCAGGAGGAAAAGGGGATGACAGAGGATGAGATGGCTGGATGGCATCACCGACTCAACGCACATGATTTTGGGTGAACTCTGGGAGTTGGTGATGGACAGGGAGGCCTGGCGTGCTGCAGTTCATGGGGTTGCAAAGAGTCGGGCACCACTGAGTGACTGAACTGAACTGAACTGATGGGTCTTCCGATTTTATATCTTTTCACTTTCATCTTTCATATCTGGATTATTGCTATGCTTTCTGAAAGATTTCTTCAATGTTATTTCAAGACTTCTATTGAATTCTTCTGCCATTATGTTCTAAACTTTCAAGAGCTCTCTGAGCATAAAAGTCCAGACCCTTTTCCAAATTTGGCATATCATTCTCAGACCTAATTTCTTGCTTTTATCACAAAGATATATATCCACAATTTATTATTGTTTTGCATATTTTACAACTATATATGAACAATCCTATGAATGTATCCTTCTTCAATTTGCATTTTTTACTTACTTATCTATATTGATAAAGGTAGTTAGTTCTACTTCATCCCTTCACTGCTCTATAGAATTCTCACACTTGGACCACAATCTAGTGATGTGCTCATATGTTGATGATCATTTATTTGATGATTTCATGTTGTTGCTGTTATCCAAACTTCATAAAAAGGAATCTGAGGCTCTGAGGGGTATACTTACCTGTGTACTGCATTACCCCATAAACCTGAGGGCAAAAATGTGGTAGCATGAGGAATTAGTGGACTTTAAAACCTCCATCAGTGATGTGTACTTGTGTCTCCTCTTAGTACTGTTAGTTTTTGCTTCATACATATAAAAACTGCTATTAAGTGAATAAACATTTGTGATTATTATATTTTTCTCATAAATTCATTATTAAGTCGGCCAAATTTTATCATTATGAAAAGGCTCTCTCTTCTCTCTTCATACAACTTGCCTCAGAGTGTTTGTCTTTTTATTGAATTCCTGGAATATATGCAAGAAAAACATCTTTCAGTGTAAGGCCTTCCTTTTTCATTTTTCTTACTGGTGACAAAGAACAGAAGATTTTCATTTTATAAAAATAACTTTTAACAATTTTTATCTGTTTTTTTCTTTGTCCTATCTACGGATTTTTTGTTGCCCCAACTTTGCAAAAATATTCTCTTACATTCCCTTCTAGAAGTTTTATAGCTTTTGCCTCTACTTTTAGGTCTATAATTCATTTCAAGGTAATAGTTGTATAAGGAATCAGTCAAGTGCTAAACTTCATTTTTCCAAATGGACAACCAGTTGTCCCAACATCATTGTTGAAAAAACTCTACTGTCTCCATTGGATTACCTTGGTGTATTTGATGAAAATCAATTGTCCATGTTTGTGTGGGTCTGAACTCTCTATTTATCTGATGTCTATCCTTAACATCAATATTACACTGTTTTGTTTATTACAACTTCCCAGTAAGTAGTTCAATCCACTAAATTTCTCCCTCTTTTAAAAAGTATTTTGACCTAAGTTCTTTTCAATTACACAAAGTATTAAAATCAGCTTGTAAAAATTTTAATGAAAAAAACATACTAGAATTTTTGTTAAGATTTCATATACCTATTCCATTATACCTGGATCAATTTAGGGAGAACTGAAATTTTAACAATATTAAGTTTTCTGATACAGGAGCATGGTTTATCTCTCAGTTTATTTAAGTCTTTATCAATTTCACTCAAGTATGCTTTGAAGATTTCATTGTACAAGTCTGGCACAGGATTGTCAAATTTATCTCTAAGTAGTTCAAGTGAAGTGAAGTCGCTGAGTCGTGTCCAACTCTTTGCAACCGCATGGACTGTAGACTACCAGGCTCCTCTGTCCATGGAAGTTTCTGGATATTATTGTAAGTGGTATTGATTTAAAATTCCATTTCCAATTTCATTGTTAATATATAGAACTGTGTATATTTTTGTATATTGACTGTTTAATCCTGTAATTTTGCTAACCTCAATTATTACTTTTAGCAATTTGTTGGTAAATTCCTTAGGGTTTTTTATGCGCAAGATTATCATTTGTGGCCTCCAATAAAATGTTGAAAAGAAATACTGAAGAGTTCTGGTTTAGTACTGCAACATAGGAGACTCTTAAACTAAGTTCCTTCCACAGAAATAACAAATATACAGCTACATGTGGAGAGAAATCCAGAAACTAGCTGAGAAAATCCTATATATGGGGCAAATGAAGAATACAAAAACAATGAAGTAAGTAGAAGAGGCTGATAAACAGTCTGTTTATACACTTTCCTTTGGCATGGCAACACTTTGAAAAGAAATACTGAAGAGTTCTGGTTTAGTACTGCAACATAGGAGACTCTTAAACTAAGTTCCTTCCACAGAAATAACAAATATACAGCTACATGTGGAGAGAAATCCAGAAACTAGCTGAGAAAATCCTATATATGGGGCAAATGAAGAATACAAAAACAATGAAGTAAGTAGAAGAGGCTGATAAACAGTCTGTTTATACACTTTCCTTTGGCATGGCAACATACAATAGAAAGGAACTCACAACATTGTTTTTCCCTGAGGTGTGAAGGGCTTGGACTCAACATCTAATGTCCCATCTAATGTCAATCAGCTACATCTATGTGCTGACTGAGACCCTCTCCTTTGAGACACTGGCAGGTCTTAAAGTGAAAGTAATAGTCACTCAATCGTGTCTGACTCTTTGTGACCCCATGGACTACACAGTCCATGGAATTCTCCAGGCCAGAATACTGAAGTGGGTAGTCTTTCCCTTCTCTAGGGAATCATCCCAACCCAGGGATTGAACACAGATCTCCTGCATTGCAGGCAGTTTCTTTACCAGCTGAGCCACAAGGGAAGCCCAAGAATACTGGAGTGGGTAGCCTATCCCTTCTCCAGCAGATCTTCCCAACCTAGGAATTAAACTGGGGTCTCCTGAATTGCAGGTGAATTCTTTACCAACTGAGCTATGAGGGAAGCCCCCAGGATGAGGAAGCATACCCTCAACTGCTGGGAGCCACTAAAAATAGAGACAACAACTTGGACAACCACAAAAATTTGAGAGTCAACCAGGAACTATGGCCAAGCTTATTGATAAGATTTATCTTCTATCTAAGACTAGTTTGTTAAGACTGGAAAAGGTGGCTGTTTTATCTAATACACAGAAACTAATACAGAGAGTCAAGGAAAATGAAGAAATAAGAAACATGTTCCAAACAAAATGGAGATAAGTGATTTATCTAACAGGTTCAAAAGAGAATTCACAAAGATGCTCACCAAAATCAGGAGAGCAATGGATGAAGAAAGCAAGAATTTTAAGAAAGAGAAAATACTTTTTCAAGTACCAAACAGAAATTATAGAGCTGAAGAATAAGTTAACTGAAATAAAAACTCAATGGGGGATTCGATAGTAGACTACATCAAGCAAGAACAAAAATATCAGCAAACTCAGACAGGGCAGTGGAATTCATTTCACCAGAGGAGCAAAAGGAAAAAAGAATGAAAAAGAGTGAAGATTAGTAAAGGGATGTATGGGATACCAAGAGAAAAACATAGCATTATAGGGGTCCTGGGGTAAAGAAGGAAAAACACAGAAATAGGCAGACGCTTATTAAAAGAAATGATAGCTAAAAATTTTCCTAACCTGAAGAAACAAAAAGATATTCAGATCTCAGTCAGTTCTGTTCAGTCACTCAGTCATGTCTGACTCTTTGCAACCCCATGAACTGTAGCACACCAGCCCTCCTTGTCGATCACCAACTCCCAGAGTTCACTCAAACTCAAATCCTTCAAGTCAGTGACAATATCCAGCCATCTCATCCTCATTCATCCCTTTCTCTTCCTGCCCCCAAGCCCTCCCGGCATCAGAGTCTTTTTCAATCAGTCAGTGCTTCGCATGAGGTGGCCAGAGAACTGGAGTTTCAGCTTTAGTATCAGTCCATCCAAAGAACACCCAGGACTGATCTCCTCTAGAGTGGACTGGTTGGATCTCCTTGCAGTCCAAGGGACT
>SJYC01048518.1:0-93799 GCA_006408675.1 Madoqua kirkii | reverse complement strand
AAGAATAAAACACTTAGGAATAACTTTAACCAAAAAGGTGAAAGATTTAAACACGTTTTTATATAAAAAACGTGTTTTATATAAAACACTGATGATAGAAGTTGAAGAAGATATAAATAAATAGAAAAATATTCTGTATTCATGGCTTGGAAGAATTATATTGCTAAAATGTTCATACTAGCCAAAACCAATGCAATCCCTACAAAAATTCCAATGGCATGTTTCATAGATACAGAAAAAATGCTCAAATACATATGGAACCACAAAAATATCCAAAGCACAGAACAATCTTGAGAAAGAAAAGCAAATGCGGAGACATCACACTATCTGATTTCAAACTATATTGCAAAGCTGTAGTAATCAAAGCAGAATTATATGGGTATAAAAACAGATACATATATCCATTGAACAGAATATTGATCCCAGAAATAGAGCCATGCACATATGGTTAATTAATTTTCAACAGGAAGTCAATAATATACAGCAGAACAGTCTTTTCAAAAACTGATATTGAGCAAACTGGACAGCTGCATGGAAAAGACTAAAACAATCCTTACCTTACACCACACCAATAACTAACTCAAAATGGATTAAATACTTGAAAGTAAAACCTGAACCTGTAAAGAAGAAAACACAGGACATAATCTCTTTGACGTTGGTCTTGGATTTTTTGGATTTGACAACAAAAACAAAAACAAACAAGTGGATCAACATGAAACTAAAAGGAACAGCAAAGCCATCGACAAAATGAAAAGGTACCTAAGGACTGGGATAGAATATTTGCAAATCACATATTCAGTAAGGGGTTAATATCCCAAAATATACAAGGAACTCATACAACTCAATAGCATAAATCAATAAGTAACCCAATTGAATAATGGAGCGAGGACCTGAATAAATACATTTCAAAGAAGACACACAAATGGCCGGCAGGTACATGAAAAGATGTTCAACATCATTAGTCACCAGGGAAACGCAGATCAAAATCACAATGAGATATCACCTTATAACTGTTAGGATGGCCATTATCAAAAAAAGATATAACAATTACCAGTGAGGGCGTGAAGAAAAGGGAACCCTTGTATACTGTGGTAGAAATGTAATCTGGTACAACCACTATGGAAACACTATGCAGATTCAAGAAGTTAAAAATAGAACTGCCATAAGATCCAGCAAGTCTATTTCTAGGTATATACACAAAGGAAACAAAATCACTTTTTTGCAGAGATATCTGCAAGATCACTGCAGCATTATTCACAATAGGCATTTCCTGGTGGTCCAGTGGTTAGGACTTGGTGCTTTCACTGCTGAGGACCCGGGTTCAAGCCCTGGTCAGGGAACTGAGATCCTACAGGTCACAAGGCGTGGCCAAAAATAACAATAATAGATGGTGAAGGCCAGGGAAGCCTGGCATGCTGCAGGCCATGGGTTTGCAAAGACTGAGCAGACATGACTAAGAGACTGAGCAACAACGAAAAGGCATGAAAACAATATAAACTGTCCCTCAATAGGTGAGTGGATAAAGGAATTGTGTAATACATATATAGTTGACTCCTGAACAACTAAGGGGCTAGGGATACTAACCCTCCAACAGTCAATAATTAACATATAACATATTATTTTCCCTCCAAATACTCAGTTACTCCAATTCTGAGATTCTGCATCTGCAGATTCAACCAACCCTGGATCTTGTAGAACTGTGGTATCTACTATTGAAAAAAAAAAACTACATATAAGTGTACTCATGCAGTTCAAAATTGTGTTGTTTGAGGGTCAACTGTGTGTATGTGTATGCAATGGAATGTTATGAAGCCTTTGAATAAAGGAAATCCTGCTATTCATGATAACATGGATAAATGAGGAAGGCATTATGTTATGTGAACTAAGCCAGACAGAGGAAGAGAAATATTGCACAATAATATGTCTGCTGTCTATAGAGAATAGAATAGTGTTTGCCAGGGGCTGGAGAATGGGAGAAAGAGGGGAAGGCTGCTAAAATGGTACAAAGTTTCAGTTAATAAAATGAGTAAGTTCTGAGAATCTGATGTAGAACATAGTGACTATAATTGATACTATGGTTCAGTTCAGTTCACTCAGTCGTGTTCGAATCTTTGCAATATTATGGTATTGCATAATCAAAATTTGCAAAGAGAGTAAAACAAATGTTTTCATTAAAGAAAAAAGTCTATATATGAGGTGATGAATGTATAAATTGATGGTAGAAATTCTTTTACAATATATACATGTATCAAATCATTGTACAATTTAAATAATTATACTTTAATAGGTGAATTATACCTCAGTGAAGCTGAAAAAATACTTGTAAACATTGTGAATTTTATGTTGCTGAGTACCTGAATTTGTTGCCTTTTATAAAAATACGATTGTGCTTTACCTTTGTAGGAAGTTAAATTGCAGAAGAGTATAATCTTTTCAGAACTTGTTTTTCAACTCTCTCTTAGTGTGACTCTAGAGTAGTATGTTTTACAAATATTTTCACCTTACTAATAAGGTGTGACCCTGAAGGAGTCTCTTCTTTGTACCCTGGGTGATTAATAAGGATGCTATTCTGGCTGATTGGGTCATGACTGCCTCCCAGCCCCATAGGAGGCCTAGTAATTGTTTGGCTTATAGTTTCATAGTCTTTCTTTGCCCATCCCTGTGGAACTTCATTCTACACATGTGCAGCTTAGTATTCAGCAAAGACTCAATGAGACACCCAAACAGATTTTGGGACTTCCTTTTCTGTTTCAGTTCAGTTCAGTTGCTCAGTCATGTCCAACTCTTTGTGACCCGATGGACTGTGTAGCAAGCCAGGCTTCCCGGTTCATTACCAACTCCTGGAGCTTACTCAAACTCATGTCCATTGAGTCGGTGATGCAATCCAACCGTCTCATCCTCTGTCATCCCCTTCTCCTCCCACCTTCAATCTTTCCTAGCATCAGGATCTTTTCCAGCGAGTCAGTTCTTCACATCAGGTAGCCAAAGTACTGGAGTTTCCGCTTCAGTATCAGTCCTTCCAATGAATATTCAGGACTGATCTCCTTTAGGATGGACTGGTTGGAGCTCCTTGCAGTCCAAGGGACTCTAAAGAGTCTTCTCCAACACCATAGTTCAAAAGCATCAGTTCTTCGATGCTCAGCTTTCTTTATGGTCTAACTCTCACATCCATGCATGACTGTTGGAAAAAACATACTTTGACTAGATGGACCTTTGTTGGACACCGTTGCTGGGCAGCTTTGTTGGACAGCTTTTCTGTTTAGCTCCCTCCATTATAAAACTCTGGCCCACAAGTTCCAGTCACCTCAGCCTCCTTAAACTTAGAACCATATATCATCATCTAGCAAGACTACTATATTTTGCTTGAGATTCTCCTTTCTATACCTTTGTTTACAGTGTGTCTTCAAGGAGAAAGCCAGTCGATCACAGACTTCATCTCATACAATTCTCTTCTTTAGGTATCAAAGGCTCACCTTGCCTGCAGTCTATTGTTGAAAACAGTGTTTCAGATATTTGTTCTGTTTTCTGGTCAATTATCATCGGAACCCAAATCTGGTTCTTGTTAATCCATCATAGCTGGAACTTAGATAACTTCTAAGGAAACCGAAAGAAGAAAAATACAGCATGTTTTATACTTCTTACATATTTACCATTTGAGGTCTCTTCATTCTTTCCTAAAGATCTAAATTTCCATCTGGGACCTTTTCCCTTTAGTATGACTAATTTCTTTTAGAATTTCCTGTAGTCATGTTTGCTGACATTGATTTCTCTCAGTTTTTGTTTATCTGAAAAAGTATTCATTTTGCATTCATGTTTGAAGTATACTTTTGCCGAGCATAGAATTCTGGCTTGACAGGATTTTTTTAATTATTATTTTAGTGCTTTAAAGATTTTACTCCATTACCTTTTATTTCCACTCTTCCTGACATGTTTTATCTTGCTTACCCATCATTATGCTTCTTAGATCTGTGTGTGTGTGTGTGTGTGTGTGTGTGTGTGTGTGTGTGTATGCATTTTAAATCAAATTTGGGATTACTTGTTTAATTTTTTTCTGTCTCACTTTTACTCATTCCTCTTTCTGATCTCCAGCTACACATATGTTGGATCATTTGACATTTTTCCATGGATCACTGAGGTTCTATTCAATTTTCTTTAATCTTTTTTTTTTCTGTTCTCTAGATTGGAAATTTTATGTTAATCTAAGTTCAATGTAATGATCCTTTCTTCTATCATTCCAAATCTTCTGTTAAGCATATCCATTGAATTTTTTTTCCCACATAACGAAATTTTTCAGTTCCAGGATATCCAGTTGGTTCTTTTATATAATTTACATTTCTTTGTCGAGATTTCTCATCTTCTCACACTTTATAATCATATATTCCTCTAAGTCACTGTATATAACTTCTACTTAAAACTCTTATTGATAATTTTAACATCTGAGTCATCTCACAGTTCCTATTGGCTGATTTTTCATCTTGATTATGAGTTACATTTTCCCATTTCTTGGCATATGGAGTGCTTTTTTATTGTCTAATTATTGTATATGATATACTTCAGAGTCTCTGAGGACATTATTTTCCTCAGAAAGGGATTAATTGTTTTTCTAGGATACAGACAACTAGGGAACAGCTGAAACATCCATTTAGTTTGTTTAGTCTTCCAGCAGTTGATTTCTACCTGATTCCCTGGAGTTTCTCCTCTAGTTGCAGAAATTAGTAATAAGCCACAAAATGCTTAAAACTTATATGCAGAATTTGGGCTTCCCCTTTGGGGGCTTTCTCCTTTCCAGGATTTTCTCCCTACCTTTGCAACAATTTTGGCAACCTCAAACTCTGTCCTCTGGCGCTGTATGGCTGTGATACTGGACCTTTCTGCACGCAGTCCAGCCATCCTGCACCATGCAGGTAGAATGACTGGGTATAAAAATCTCATTCAGTTGCCCTCTTTCATGACATGATATCCCTCCAGTTCACACTATCTTTTGGTCACTCATCAGAGCCTTTAAGTGGTTGATTTTAACATTTTAATTCAGAATGTATCATTATTATCTGTAAGTGGGGTTAACACAATACAAGCTACTTTATCATTACTAGAAACATGTGTGAGTGCTAAGTCACTTCCAATCATGTCCAACTCTTTGTGACCCTATGGATTATAGCCTGCTAGGCTGCTCTTTCCATGGGATTTTCCAAGCAAGAATACTGGACTGGGTTGCCATGCCCTCCTCCAGGGGACCTTTGCAATTCAGTGATCGAATCCAGTTCCCTTATGTCTCCTGCATTAGCAGGCAGGTTCTTTACCACTAGCACCACCTGGGAAGCCCTACTAGAAGTATATTCTTTTTTAACTTATTTTAAACTACATTAACAAGATTAAATAATATTTTTATATTGCACACCTGAACAATTTTCTATAAAAAATAGTATGCTTGGTAATTTTACATTTGGTTTTATTTTCTAAGACACTAGAAAATATTTTTAACTGTACAACTTAAGTCCATTTTACCACTTAAGCAGAAGTGCCTTAAAATAACCGCTTTATATCTGTTTGCTCTTTGATCTTTAAATTTAGCTAGATATAAGGTTATTTTAGGAGAAGGCAATGGCACCCTACTCCAGTACTCTTGCCTGGAAAATCCCATGGACAGAGGAGCCTGGAAGGCTGCAGTCCATGGGGTCCCTGAGTGTCAGACATGACTGAGCAACTTTCCTTTCACTTTTCACTTTCATTCATTGGAGAAGGAAATGGCAACTCACTCCAGTGTTCTTGCCTGGAGAATCCCAGGGACAGGGGAACCTGGTGGGCTGCTGTCTATGGGGTCGCACAGAGTCGGACACGACTGAAGTGACTTAGCAGTAGCAGGGTCATTTTTAATTTTCTTTTTTTTCCCCAGTGTTTTGTGTAGCCAACATGTTTTCAGTTTTCTTGAGACCATTAACCTTGAAAACAACTTAATCTTTGTTCAGCTCAGTTCAGTCGCTCAGTCGTGTCCGACTCTTTGAGACCCCATGAATCGCAGCACACCAGGCCACGCTGTCCATCACCAACTCCCGGAGTTCACTCAGACTTGTGTCCATCGAGTCAGTGATGCCATCCAGCCATCTCATCCTCTGTCGTCCCCTTCTTCTCCTGCCCCCAATCCCTCCCAGCATTAGAGTCTTTTCCAATGAGTCAACTCTTCGCATGAGGTGGCCAAAGTACTAGAGTTTCAGCTTTAGCATCATTCCCTCCAAAGAAATCCCAGGGTTGGTCTCCTTCTTTGTTAAGACTGAGAATTACAATGCTAATATGGTGTAAATGATAATAAAAGTATGACTCTTAGGACTCTGTGGTGAAAAGGCGATTATCATAAAAATAGCTAAACAGGAATTACTTCACAATTCTCTGCACTGTTTGTTTGTTTGTTTCTGTAAGGTAAAGAATGGAGATAATGTAAGGTAAACAATCTTATTCTGTTTCCTCAAGAATAAGACTGACCCACCGAGCGAAAGTCTTTTGCCCCCAGGCAAAAGACTATAAGACTATCAAAGGAATGAGTTCTTACAAACTCTGTCCCTTATACCTGAATAATTAACATTCCAAGTGCTTCATTTTAATCACACCATGCATGTTCAGTCACTCAGTTGTGTCCAACTCTGCTATCCCATGGACTGTAGCCCACCAGGCTGCTCTATCCATGGGATTCTCCAGGCAAGCACACTGGAGTGGGTTGCCGTTTCTTACTCCAGGGGATCTTCCGGACCTAGGGATCAAACCCAAGTCTCCTTGGCAGGTGGATTCTTTAGCACTGTGCCACCTGGGAAGCTCAGAAGAGATGTTGTTGCTGTTGCTTAGGCCTTCCCATTGTTGTTTACTCACCCGGTCAGGTCTGCCTCTTTTAGGTTCCCAGGGACTACCAAAGTATAGTTATAAAGGTCCTGACTGAGCAAGGCGCTGTACCCAGCAAGTTAAACACATGCAGTCTCTTATCAAAGCAGAGAACATCATGAAGAAGGAAAACAATCAGATGTAAACACTGAATGGTGATTCTTTTAAGTTTCTGGCCTACTCAGCCTACAGGATGCCAAACATCTGGATAGAAGATGCAGCACCAGTCAGGAAGCTCACTATTCTTCCATATAATTGACTAGACTTTTATGTGAATTGTATAAACCTAGCAATTAAAATAGTTATGCCAACTTATATTCCCATAATGATTTACAACTGCAGAGTAAAGTATGACTCTTAGGACTCTGTGGTGAAAAGGCGATTATCATAAAAATAGCTAAACAGGAATTACTTCACAATTCTCTGCACTGTTTGTTTGTTTGTTTCTGTAAGGTAAAGAATGGAGATAATGTAAGGTAAACAATCTTATTCTGTTTCCTCAAGAATAAGACTGACCCACCGAGCGAAAGTCTTTTGCCCCCAGGCAAAAGACTATAAGACTATCAAAGGAATGAGTTCTTACAAACTCTGTCCCTTATACCTGAATAATTAACATTCCAAGTGCTTCATTTTAATCACACCATGCATGTTCAGTCACTCAGTTGTGTCCAACTCTGCTATCCCATGGACTGTAGCCCACCAGGCTGCTCTATCCATGGGATTCTCCAGGCAAGCACACTGGAGTGGGTTGCCGTTTCTTACTCCAGGGGATCTTCCGGACCTAGGGATCAAACCCAAGTCTCCTTGGCAGGTGGATTCTTTAGCACTGTGCCACCTGGGAAGCTAGAAGAGATGTTGTTGCTGTTGCTTAGGCCTTCCCATTGTTGTTTACTCACCCGGTCAGGTCTGCCTCTTTTAGGTTCCCAGGGACTACCAAAGTATAGTTATAAAGGTCCTGACTGAGCAAGGCGCTGTACCCAGCAAGTTAAACACATGCAGTCTCTTATCAAAGCAGAGAACATCATGAAGAAGGAAAACAATCAGATGTAAACACTGAATGGTGATTCTTTTAAGTTTCTGGCCTACTCAGCCTACAGGATGCCAAACATCTGGATAGAAGATGCAGCACCAGTCAGGAAGCTCACTATTCTTCCATATAATTGACTAGACTTTTATGTGAATTGTATAAACCTAGCAATTAAAATAGTTATGCCAACTTATATTCCCATAATGATTTACAACTGCAGAGTACATATATATGTAATCAAATGTCTGTAAAAACCTTTATTTAATTACCATATCCTTATGGAATAGGCTTAATTATCCAATTTTATAGATGAGGAAGTTGATAAACAAATATGTATTGATCTCAGAATCTGTGCCAGACACAAGGCCTACAAGGAAAAATAAAATAGTCCTGCCCTAAAGGTGCTCACAAACCAAGGGATGAGCTGGGAATTGAACAAATTTGACTTGCTCAAGGTCACACAACTATTTACTGTCAGATCTGGGACTCTGTCCAACTCTTCTGACATCAAGTTCAGCACTGTCTTCACAGCTGCCCCCAGTAAAGGCCAGAGGCATTTACAGAGCAGAGAGCAGAAAGGGAAGGGACAAAGGTGACACTGGAGTTGGGAAACTCTTGTCACTAATACTGAGATCAGAAATGAAGTACAAGTCATTAGCATTACAATTATGAAGACTGTAACCAGACACTGAAAAATGCTTTTAATGTAATGTTAGGCTAAAAACAAAAAATGCAGCACACAAACGGCATGTCTACCCATGTGCACTTGATACATATATATGGACGGGGGAGCCTGGTGGGCTGCCGTCTCTGGGGTTGCACAGAGTTGGACACGACTGAAGCGACTTAGCAGCAGCAGCAGCAGGTATAAGACAAGATGATGGATAAATTTAAACAGCTGGATTTTATTTTCATGTAGCAAGTGTATGGCCAAAATTTCCCTTTTTCTCTTTCTTTCTTTTTCTTATTTCTCTATAGTTCTGTTGATGTTGCTAAAATATAAGTGATAGGTAGGAAAAAGAGATAATATGGGAATATCAAAGCTTTTGCAACCAGATAGACCTGGATTCAAATCCTAGCTGGATGATCTGGGCTTCCCTGGTAGCTCAGCTGGTAAATAATCTGACCACAGTGTTGGAGACCCCAGTTCCTGGGTCGGAAAGATTCCCTGGAGAAGAGATAGGCTATCTACTCCAGGGAATAGCAAGGAGAGATAAGAAAGTGTTCAACTGATCACTTCCTCAGTGATCAATGCAAAGAAATAGAGGAAAACAATAGAATGGGAAAGACTAGAGTTCTCTCAAGAAAATTAGGGATCCCAAGGGAATATTTTATGCAAAGATGGGAACAATAAAGGACAGAAATGGTATGGACCTAACAGAAGCAGAAGATATTAAGAAATGGTGGCAAGACTACCCAGAAGAACTATACAAAAAAGGATCTTCATGACCCAGAATACCACAATGGTATGACATCCTGCAGTGTGAAGTCAAGTGGGCCTTAGGAAGCATCACTACAAACAAAGCTAGTGGAGGTGATGGAATTCCCACTGAAAGTGAAAGTGAAAGTTCCTCAGTTGGAGTGGGTAGCTGTTCCCTTCTCCAGGGGGTCTTCCCAACCCAGGGATAGAATCCAGATCTCCCACATTGCAGGCATATTCTTTACCAGCTGAGCCACAAGGGAAGCCCAAGAATACTTGGGCTAGGAGGGATAGGAGTGGGTAGCCTATCCCTTCTCCAGTGAATCTTTCTAACCTAGGAATTGAACCAGGGTCTCCTGCATTGCAGGCGGATTCTTTACCAATTGAGCTATTAGGGAAGTAGCAAACTATACAAAAAAAGATCTTAATGACCCACATAACCATGATGGTGTGATCATTTACCTAGAGCCAGACATCCTGGAGTGTGAAGTCAAGTGGGCTTTAGGAAGCATCACTACAAACAAAACTAGTGGAGGTGATAGAATTCCAACTGAGCTATTTCAAATTCTAAAAGATGATGCTGTTAAAGTGCTCCCTTCAATATGCAAGCAAATTTGGAAAACTCAGCAGTGGCCACAGGAATGAAAAATGTCAGTTTTCATTCCAACCCCAAAGAAAGGCAATGCCAAAGAATGCTCAAACTACCATACAATTGCTCTGTCTCAACTTCTCATCTCTGCCATTTAGCACGAAAGTAATCACAGACAGAGCTAGCTATCAGTAAAATTTCATTTATGGACACTGAGATTAGAATTTCATAAAATGTTCACATATCACAAATATTTCTGATTTCTTTCAACCAGTTAAAAGTGTAAAAACCACTCTAAGCTCACATAGAAAAACAAGCAGTGGGCTGCGTTTGGTTTGTGGAAACCAAACCCTGGCTTAGAATAAGGGGGTCTTGTGATAGACGAAGAGCTGGGATGGGTCAACTAGCACAAGGAATAGTACGCTACCTACCTCTTGTGTGTTCTGGATGGGGTGAGATATAGGGCCAAAACTGAGGAAAAGAACCATTTTTCATGTTTCCTGGATTTTATGGGTGTTTCTCTGGCTAGCAATATGTTGTTTGGTAATGGACTATACCTCCTCTTTCCCTGTAAGTAAGGTTGTGGTGATGGGGTTTTGCATTGCTTTTATATTAATTAAATTTTGAAATACCGCTTCCCATATTTCTATAAACCATATCATCATATTAAAAAACAATAATAAAACAAAGTTATACACAGTTTGGCTATAACATACTCTTTGGCTACTAAAAAATAAAACAAGAAACATGTGGGGCAACGCTCAAGAGCAGCCAAACCTCCCTGTGGCCTCAGCTGCCCATGTGGGAAATGGGTAGAAACTCTCAAGCAGTTTTGAGACTTGCTATTGTCCAACTGGCTGTGCCAACTGAGGTTCTCCGGTCTCCTACAGAGGCACAGTGCTTTCTCTGTTGCTGTTGCTGTCCTTCTTTAGTCGTTAAGGCATGTCTACAGACCCTCTGGACTGCGGCAAGGCTTCCCTGTCCTTCACCATCTCCCAGAGTCTGCTCAAACTCACGTCCATTGAGTCGGTGATGCCATCCAACCATCTCATCCTCTGTTGTCCCCTTTTCCTCCTGCCTTCAATCTTTCCCTGCATCAGGGTCTTTTCAAATGAGTCACTTGTTTGCATCAGGTGGCCAAAGGATTGGAGCTTCAGCTTTAGCATCAGTCCTTCCAACGAATATTTAGGGCTGATTTCCTTTAGGATGGACTGGATGATCTTGCTGTGCAAGGGACTCTCAGTAGTTTTCTCCAGCACCACAGTTCGAAAGCATCAAAACAATTTTGGCACTCAGCCTTCTTTATGATTCAACTCTCACACCCAGACATGACTACTAGAAAAACCATAGCTTTGACTATAGGGACCTTTGTCAGCAAAATGATGTCTCTGCTTTTTAATATGCCATATAGGTTTGCCGTATAGATTTCCTTTCAAGGAGCAAGCATCTTTTAATTTCATGGTGCGGTCACCATCCACAGTGATTTTAGAGCCAGAGAAAATAAGATTCATCACTGTTTCCACTGTTTTCTTTACCTTTCTAATTCTCAGTCTCTTCCTTTGTCAGGTACTAAATGGTCTTTTCTAGTTTCCAAAGATTTATGTGGTCTTGCTTGGAAAATACCTGAGAACCCTCAGGCTTTGTCTTTTCTCCTAGAAGCATAACTGAGGGTGTAGCTGTGCATCAAAATTAGATAATTGGGAAGATTGAGTTAAAAAATTGTTCACAAATAGCCCAATCATTTTCCCTGAAACAGGCACAAGTCTTCAGATTTCTTAAAAACATATCATCAATATCATGTCAAATCCAGACTCTAAAACCACTAAATCCTTCCTTTCCCCAAAACCCTCACTCACTGCTCCTAGAATAAAAGAATTCATGTTGTTACTTTTCTCTTCTTTTCTACTCCTTGAAAGCAGTTATTTCTCCTTCTTGGAGAGAATGCTTAGGATGCTTTCACTGACCTCTCACCTTATCAGTGCTCTAAGAGCTCCAAATTCCCAGCCACCACCCCAGATTCCATCTCCCCTACTGACATTCAATACCTTCAAGCTGGGGATCAAGGAAAAGAAGAAAAGCCTAGGGAAAATAAGGATTCATGTCAAAAGCTCTTTTTCCTGACAGTAAGGAATGCCCTTGGTTCAGTTCAGTTGCTCATCATGTCTGACTCTTTAAGACCCCACGAACCACAGCATGCCAGGCCTCGCTGTCCATCAGTATCTCCTGGAGTCCACCCAAACCCATGTCCAGTAGCAGGGGATCAAGGAAAAGAAGAAAAGCCTAGGGAAAATAAGGATTCATGTCAAAAGCTCTTTTTCCTGACAGTAAGGAATGCCCTTGGTTCAGTTCAGTTGCTCATCATGTCTGACTCTTTAAGACCCCACGAACCACAGCATGCCAGGCCTCGCTGTCCATCAGTATCTCCTGGAGTCCACCCAAACCCATGTCCAGTGAGCCAGTGATGCCATCCAACCATCTCATCCTCTGTCGTCCCCTTTTCCTCCTGCCCTCAATCTTTCCCATCATCACGGTTTTTTTCAAATGAGTCATCTCTTCACATCAGGTGTGGCCCTCAAAACCTGGAAAGGAGTCAGCTATCAGATTCACCCAGGACCTAAAAAGTGATCCACAGAACTCAAACCTGAAGAGATCCTGCCAAAGAGATTTCACAGCATCAACGATGGCAAACATTGTGAGCTTAGTTTGCCACACTAACCTCACAGGACCTGCCTGGCTCTTAGTGGAGATCTGGTCCCTCGTGGCTGTACTGAGGAAGATGGATGCAATTTTCCCAACTCCAGGGCTCCAGTCATAACCCACTTTCTGCCATGAGGCATCAGGTTGGTTCAGCCGACTTCTCACAAATCTGGCTCTGGAGGAAGTGCAGAGTTTCACTGAAAACACATCCATCCTCTTCTCCCATTTGATCTTTCCTCCACATGCCTTTTGGATTAATGCTGGCATTTTGTTTCCATCTGTTTTCATGTCTTGGTTAGAAATATGCAAGTCCAGCTCTAGCTCTCTCCAGGGCAGGGGGTACTCCACAGGGTGTAGTTTCAGAACCTGGTCAATGCACAAACAACTGCATGTCTTATTTCAAACCCATAAACACTGAGGGAGTGCCTCTCACGTGCCAAGCTTTGTGTTGTGCACCAGGTACTTGCCAGATATCATGTTAAGCTGCTGCTGAAAATTCAGCACAGGCTCCTATTTCACTTGGAGCAGAAGCTCAAGTCATTACAACAGCCTACAAGATCTAAAACGACCCCCTTCCTGCCCCCCACCCTCCAACCTCATCTCCTGCTATTCCAAAGCCAGCGGAGCCTCACTGCTCTCCTGAGCATA
Source organism: Madoqua kirkii (assembly GCA_006408675.1). Classification (NCBI taxonomy): domain Eukaryota; kingdom Metazoa; phylum Chordata; class Mammalia; order Artiodactyla; family Bovidae; genus Madoqua; species Madoqua kirkii. Next base: position 80,551 of record SJYC01048518.1, on the reverse strand, counting down.
CTGCCACCTCTGCCTTAGGGCCCTTGCAACAGCTGTTCCCTCCTCTGTACCCAGAATGCCCTTTCCCCACACTGGCTAACATCCTCACCCTCCCCAAGTCTTCGCTCAAATATCTCTTTTCAGCAAGGCTTAAACCGACACTTCTGTTGAAAATTGCAATCCCTCAACAGCATGCCTGATCCCCCTTCCTGCCCTACCTTTAATTTTCTTTTTCTGCAGCACTTATCACCTACTGCCTTGGCCCAGTTCCTAGAGAACAGAGCTGGAAGGAACACAATTCCGGGAAAGCAGAAATGAGGCAAAAGGAGAGTGAAGCAGAGAATTGAGGAGAGAAGACCTAAGGGAGTATGTTTCCCAATGACCAGAGGGCTGCAAGCGGCGATGACTCGGTTCACAGAACGTCTTCAGAGAAGCGAACAAAGCTAATGCAACCCCAAACAACCTGGCCAGGGAAGGAGAAAAGAATGTGTCCTTCAGCATCTGTCTCCCATTGGGAAAAGTCTGTCCCATGGATGTTAACTCTCTCCTATTTCCAGGTGATGAAAACGCAGGTTAGCGCGCTGGAGGTCCCCTGACTTCGGGGCAGTAGGGAAGCCGCAGGACGGGAGGTGGGAACTGAGGGAGGCAGCACAGGCACCGGCTGCGGAGGCATGGGGCCCGCCCACGAGCCGCACACGGGGCAGCGTTCGCGGCGGCCCCTGGCCAGGAGGAGTGGCTGCGGTGGAGGGAGCACCAGCAGCTCCGGAACTGTAGGCAAAGAGCGAGCTGCTGCCTCGGCTGCCCCAGCCAGGCGAGGTCAGTGTTTGGATCTGGATGTGCCTGAACTGAATCCTGTATGACCTTCCAACACAGTATCCATCCCCCCAGCTAGAAAATCAGTTTCCTAAAGGCCAGATCTTTGTTTGTATTCCCTGATGAACCCCAAGAGTCTAGAAAGAGGCCTGATACAGGATAGGTGCTCAGCACACTCTTAAAAGACTGAAAGGGCTATGATCATGAATGCCCAGGACAACACGCTCAAGCAAACAGCCAGGGCCGGACACGAGGACTGTGCTGGCAGCAGGCCAGGTGGCTGCAGGAGCACTTGGCTGATCTGTGGGCCTCTGAGTCCTGGGGCCTCCAACACAACCAGGACATGGTGCAGGAAGTCCAAGTCTGGGCTCTAAACCCAAGCTCAGCCACTAATTAGCTGCAGGATCTTTCAAGTTATCTAAATAACAGTAATTATTAATCACCATGTTCTCACTTTCTGCCAGATCACAGGCTGTTATTTATTGTCTTGGTCTGTTCAAGCTGCTTTAAGAGAGCTCTATAGGCTGGCTGGTTTATAAACAACAGATATTTATAATATTTCTCACATTTCTGGAGGCTGGGAAGCCCAAGATCAAAGTGTCAGCAGAGTCGGTGTCTGGTGCATAGACATCTGTCATTCCACTGCACCCTCACAAGGCAGAAGGGATAATGGAGCTCCCTGGGGTCTCTATTACAAGAGCATTAGTCCCATTTATCAGCAGAAACCCAACTCATCTCCCCAGGGCCCATATCCTTTGGGATCAGGATTTAACATATGACTTTGGATGGACACACATATTCAGTCCACAGTGTTTACATATATATTCTTATTTCATTCTGACAACAATACAGTGCGAGAAATATGATGCTTCTCATTTGGTAGACAGAAGTCTAAACTGAACCCAGAAACTTTCAATGAACCTACCCAGTTCTCCCAGCTAAGAAATGGCAGAGCTAGAATTTGAACTTGAAACCTCCTCTGCCAAAATCTAAGCTCACAATCACCCCCTGCAGCACTGTACAGCTGGGCCTTCATGCCCTGTTTGTAAAATGAAAAGATTAGACTATATAATCTTTAAAGTCCTTTCTCATTAAGCAATATCCTAAACATGTCAAGGTCAAAGAGAAGTGATCCAGCCCAGACTTGTGGGAAGTGACTGGATACTGTCCAGGACAAATATACCTACAGTGTACTGTGGGCCACCAACTGGGTCTGAGTCAGCAGCAGCCCCCTTGCAGCCCCACACCAGTGGGCACACCACTCTGTTCTGTCCGTGGAGACAGTACACACAGCAGATCAGCCTGGCCAGGGCAGAGGTGCCACCTGAGAGATCTTAATGTGGGATCATGAAGATGCACAGAGTAAATACATACATCCTTTATATTTTCTAGTAGCCACTCTTAAAAAAGTAAAAAGAAAGTGATAAAATTAATATTGGTAATATATTTCATTTAACCCAATGCCTTCAGAATATTATCACTTCAACATGAATCAATGTAAAAATTTATTGAGCTATTTAATATTCTACTTTTCAAAGTCTTTGATATCAGTGTGTATTTTACTAAAGAATATCTAAATGCAGAAATCACATTTCAAGTGCTTGATAAGAATCAACATGAATCAGGTGGTTACATGTGCATCGTGGCTGCTGAATGGGACTGCGCTGACCCATTGTCTGCTGGAGAACACATTCACAGGCACACACTCACCCCAGGGCAGTGCAGATAATCAAGGAACTTTATCAAATCTCTGCAGTGTCAGGACCAGCAAACAGCATGAGCTACAGCCCTGCACCCAGGCATCAGGGTGCAGAACAGGGGGAGGCCCAGGGGAAATGGGCACCCACCTGAATTCATGCATACCAAGTGCAAAGGAATGAGAGGAAGTCAGCCATTTATGGGGGAGAGAAGACATCTGGCTTGCTGCCCTTTGAAGTTCAGCTCACCTTCTAATATCAAGAGTAACAGGCCAAGAAAAAGTACTGAAAGCCTTAAAACAATTGAGGCAAGAGGTTAGGGTTCCTTGGTCAGCTCCTTGGGAAATGAGTTTCATATGAGATTTGGGAGAGGGGGAGAAATTGTGGAAACCTTTTGAAGTTAACAATTTGTGTATTTAAGTGGTGTCAAACCACAGGAGTCTGGAGTCCTAACACATTCATGAAAGCCTCAGCCTCAAACTCATTTACATGAAATTAATTGCTGCTCCAAACAGATCCATGGAAGCAAGGGGTGGCAGGGTAGATGCATGTTTTTCAAAACTGAAGGCCTGGGAGACTGCTGGGGGGATTGTGGTTTTTCCAGGAATGGGACAGATTGAAATGGATTGTTTTCAAAAAGAAAGAGAGGAAAACATTCTCAAGCTCCCCCATGCCAACCAAACACGCAAAGCATGAAGGAAGGGTGACTATTCTGCCATCCGGAGAAGGTGGTTCCCTCCCGGGGTTGGGGTGGGCAGACAGTGCCTGGGCCCCGCCTCCCCAGCCCCTCCCCGCTCAGCAGCAAACCATCTGGGCAACACCTCAGAACCATTCTTGGAGAGTGTTTACTTGCTGCCTCTGTGAGGTTGAGACTGGAGCCACATGGAAGGCACATGCAGGAAATGCGCTGTAATAATCTTACGTTTATGATTCCCAGAGTAGGATGGCAGAGTCGAGGATGGGATTGATCAGGCTCCAAATCTATTTCCTGGAGTCAGATTTAAAAGAGATATGTTAAGGGCAAAATCTCTAACGATGTGGGTACGTTGCAACAAGTTACAAGTTGATTTCTACCGGTATCTGTACAGATTTTTTCAATCTGTTGCTTTCTTCCCACATGTACTAGCCCATCCCTGCCAAAGCTTACAGAACTCTGAAAACTGCCTCCTGTCATATATTCTTATCAAAGTCAGAAAATCTGATTTTCTAAGAATTCATTTATAGGACAGCAGTACTGTTTTGCCACAATACCTTTATCATTTTTTATTATTATTACTGCTCTTATTCAGGCTTTTTAAGTATTACGGTTTTCAAATTTTGCCCATTTTCAGTGATGTTAAATCCATCCAACCATAGTCTGGTTACAGATTTCTCCCTGGACAAATAAAGCATAGAATGGGTCTGTTCCCTTGGCACACCCATGCAAGAAGACATTTTTAAGACCTGAAGAGGCTCTCAAAACCTCCTGTCTGAGCTGGCCACTCCCAGAGCTGCCTCTGAGTCACCCTTCCCCATTGTCTCTCTCAATTAGAAGTGGATGTTTTATAGTTCTTGCTGGGAAGTAGACTTTCTGAACTCCTTAGTATGGTATTTAAATGCCGGTTATATGCCTCAGGTGGGAAAGCTGTGAGGCAATGAAGGAAAAAACAGGTGAGCTGAAAAAACGAAGTGTAAAGATGACTCATAGCAACTGTTACTGTCAGCAGAGCACTTTCAGTTTGCAAAGTAATTCCACCTGTGATATCTCATTTAACTTCACCATCACTCCATGAGTCAGGGATCTAACCTTCTTTTTACAATGAGGAAGCTGAGGCTGGGTTTGCTGACACATCTCACCTAAGGTCACCCATGGTGGAGCCAGGAATCGGAATCACTCTCCAGAGAAGAAACCCAGTCCTGCTCTGTCCAACTGCCAGCAGCAAACTACCTCAGACAGCAGAGATGTTTTCGTGTAGCCTCACTCAGTCAAACCTCGAGTATATAAGACATGGTTAACTGCAAACAAACACAGCTCTTTCATCTAGCATATTCCTAAGTCTCTTCCCTCACTGACTATTTAAGTTTTATTTATTTACGCTGTGCTGGGTCCTTTTGCCGCATGCCGGCTTTTCTCTAGTTGCAGCGGGCAGGGGCTACTTGCAGTTGCAGTGCTGGGGCTTCTCATTACAGTGGCTCCCTCACGTCACAGCGGAGCATGGGCACTAGAGCCCGAGCTCAGCAGCTGTGGCACACCGGCTTAGCTGCTCCGCCACAGGTGGGATCGCTGCACCAGGGATCAAACTCGCATCTTCTGGATTGGCATGCAGATTCTTTACCCCTGAGACAGGGAGAAGCCCCCATCACTGCCTTTTTGGTTTTTTTTTTTTTGGTAACAAATTCAATAGACGTTATTTTTTAAATGGAGGAAAATTGCTTTACAATGATGTTGTGTTGGTTTCTGCCATACAGCAAACTTGAATCAGCCTTAATTATACATATGTCCCCTCCCTCAGAAGCCTCCCTCCCCTCCCGACATCCCATCCCCCATTGGTCATCACAGAGCACCAAGCTGAGCTCCCTATACACAGCAACTTCTCACCAGCTATCTATTAATATTTTACACATGATAGTGTATATATGAGGAGAAGGCAATGGCCCCCCACTCCAGTACTCTTGCCTGGGAAATGCCACGGACGGAGGAGCCTGGTGGGCTGCAGTCTATGGGGTCGCGAAGAGTCAGATTCGACTGAGCGACTTCACTTTCACTTTTCACTTTCCTGCACTGGAGAAGGAAATGGCATCCCACTCCAGTGTTCTTGCCTGGAGAATCCCAGGGACGGGGAGCCTGGTGGGCTGCCGTCTATGGGGTCGCTCAGAGTCGGACACGACTGACGTGACTTGGCAGCAGCAGCAGTGTATATATGTTGATGCTACCTTGTCCATTCATCCCTTTTGATGGTGCTTACGTAAAACAAGTGCAGTGTTCATCCAAAACGAATAGAATGAGAGGAAAAGAGTGAAAATTTAACCAAGCATTTATTGAGAGACTCCTTGTAAGAAAAAACTTGATGCTTACTCCCAAGAAATGTATCATGCCTGGGCAGAAAAGCTATAGATGATTAGATATCAACATAGGGTACCCAAACAAGAGCTGTCAGCATTGTCAAGGCATATTTTGTGAGGAAGGAACCCGAGCCAGCCCTGGGCATGGAGTCCTCAAATTCTCTAAAGACAAGTGACCAGGAGCTCCTGTTAAACATACAAATTCCTCAACTTCAATCTTGAACTGGGATTTTCTGGGGAAAAGGTGGTAAACCAAGTATTCAACCTGAGCCCCAGGTGAACCCTATTGTAGGGAAGACTGGGAGCAGTGGGAAGCCTGAGTCAGCGCCAGAGGCTGAGAGCCGGTCAGCTGCAGAGCATTTCTGTGTGCTGTGAGAGGCGAAGGAAAGGGCAGAGGCTGTGGTAGAGGGACTGAGGGAACTGACACTTATAAATTAAGACAGATAGCAAAGCAAGAAAGAAAGTGAAGTCGCTCAGTTATGTCGGACTCTTTGCGACCCCAAGGTCTATAGCCTACCAGGCTCCTCTGTTCATGGGGTTTCCAGGCAAGACTACTGGAGTGGGTTTCTATTTCCTTCTCCAGGGGATCTTCTCAACCCAGGGTTTGAACCCAGGTCTCCCGCATTGTAGGCAGACACTTTACCACCTGAGCCATCAGGGAAGCCCTAGGACAGATACCAAAAGATGGCTTAATTCCAAAATACGGGCAGGGACTGCAAGGAGTCAGCAGGCTGCAGGGCAGATGACAGGCAGAAAGGCTCCAGGGGAGAAAGGAACCCTGGCTCACACCTGCCCACTCCTGAGGTGGGAGGAGATGCACACAGCGGGCAGGCAGCTGCAGCAGCATCACTTGCGGGGAAAGTGCCCACTTCTGCCTGCAAGCCTGTGCTGGGGACACGGCCCATCCCTGTCCTTCTGGGTTCAGGTGAGGGTCACATTGGGCAGCAAAGTGACCTAAGTTGCTAAATAGGCACATGTTTTTGCTCACTCCTTGAATTCCTTTTTCTTTTTCATCCAGCTGCATTTATAACCGAGCCCTAGGATACCTCAGGGTATTTTGTCCCAAAGGAAGCCTCTAGCAGCCATGGTGAAGGTGGAAAGGTTCTTGGTGTAGGAGAAATCTGGGTTCAAACTCCATTTTCACAAGGATATCGAGTGCTAAATCATGTCTGTGGTCCTTGGTTTCTTCTTCATTTAAATGATGATAATATGTGATCACTCACCTAGAGCCAGACATCCTGGAATGTGAAGTCAAGTGGGCCTTAGGAAGCATCACTACGAACAAAGCTAGTGGAGGTGATGGAATTCCAGTGGAGCTATTTCAAATCCTGAAAGATGATGCTGTGAAAGTGCTGCACTCAATATGCCGGCAAATTTGGAAAACTCAGCAGTGGCCACAGGACTGGAAAAGATCAGTTTTCATTCCAATCCCAAAGAAAGGCAATGCCAAAGAATGCTCAAACTACCACACAATTACACTCATCTCACATGCTAGTAAAGTAGTGCTCAAAAATCTCCAAGGCAGGCTTCAGCAATATGTGAATCGTGAAGTTCCAGATGTTCAAGCTGGTTTTAGAAAAGGCAGAGGAACCAGAGATCAAATTGCCAACATCTGTTGGATCATGGAAAAAGAGCTATGGTTTTTCCAGTGGTCATGTATGGATGTGAGAGTTGGACTGTGAAGAAGGCTGAGCACCGAAGAATTGATGCTTTTGAACTGTGGTGTTGGCATAGACTCTTTAGAGTCCCTTGGACTGAAAAGAGATCAGTCTTGGGTGTTCTTTGGAAGGAATGATGCTAAAGCTGAAACTCCAGTACTTTGGCCACCTCATGCGAAGAGTTGATTCACTGGAAAAGACTCTGATGCTGGGAGGGATTGGGGGCAGGAGAAGAAGGGGACGACAGAGATAAGATGGCTGGATGGCATCACTGACTCAATGGACTTGAGTCTGAGTGAACTCTGGGAGTTGGTGATGGACAGGGAGGCCTGGTGTGCTGTGATTCATGGGGTCGCAAAGAGTCAGACACGACTGAGCGACTGAACTGAACTGAACTGAACGCCTAATACTACATAATGAGGCTTCCCAGGTGGCGCTAGTGGTAAAGAACCCACCTGCCAATGCAGATGTAAGAGGACGAGGAAGAGGTGACAGAGGTAAGTGCAGGAGCTGGGCAGCACCCTCGAGGCCACCAGGAGTAGGGGAGTGCTGTGCGGTGGAAGGGACATTATTAGACTCTAAGCAGGGAATAGACACTATCCAAAGTGTATTTTAGGACAAAACCTCTGGCTGACTGTGAGAATAGCTTGCAGCGATCCTACTGGGGGAGCAGTGCTGTTATCCAGGCAGAAGAGGGGGGGTAGCTTGACAGGTGGTGGCCATGGAGATGGGGAGAAGGCGTGTGATCTGAAATGTATTTTAGAGGCAGAATCTACAGGTGCTCATAACTTTGTTCTTACTACCATTGAAGCAGCAGGATTTAGACCTCCATCAGATAAAGAATGAAAAGGGCAAGAAGTATCAAGCATGTCTATAGCAGGTACTGATTGGTGGGAAGGACAGAGGGACACAAAGAGATGCTCTGTCTTGGAATCAGCAGCCCCTAAGCTGCTCTCTAGGAACATGCGACTCTGAAAGGTGAATGCAAAAGCCAGATACTCTCAAATGCTTTTGAACAAATCTGATTTTTTTTTAATTGGAGTATAGTTGGTTTACATTGTGTTACTTTTTGCTATACACCAAATTGAATCTAGGGCAGTGACCCAAACGGGAGCAATAGATGTTCTGGGGAGAGCCCAGCACAATCCCCATCCTTGATGCTCACAGTCAGACAGGCAACATGGCGACTGGGGGTATACTGAGGGTGTCCTGGGATGAGACCCCATGTCCAGACTTGCAGAGCTGAGGAGAGGAGATGGCCAAAGGAACAACACAGCTGCCTGAGAGCAGATACACAGGATACAAGTGCACGGGCTCTCAGAGGAGGAAGGAAACACGAGTCAGGGGAACCCAGGGGCATCTTAGGTCCATGGTGACACACTAATAGCCAGGGACAGGGGCTGCTGGAAGTGGAGTAAAACTGCTGATGGACTTCAGATTCTTAGTATTGTTTCATTTTTAATTGGTTTTTCCTTCAAACAAAACCAGTAGCATCCTAGTACATTATTCTTCTGCTAGTTTCCTAATCTTACTCCTTCGTTTATTTACTTAGTACAAGGTTCTTGACACAATATCCTATACCAGGGCTTCTCAAAGTCTAATGTCCTCATGAATCACCCCAGTATGTGGTTAAAATGCAGGTTCTGGTTCAGTAGGCCTGCAGTGAAGCCTGAGAGTCTGCATTTCTTTATTAGTTCTTCAGTGATGCTGTTGCTGGTCCTTGAATGATGCCTTGAGTAGGGAGGTTCCATCCCAATAACTCTTTGGTCTATTTCTCACTCCATTTCAACTTTAAAGTAAAATAAGATCATTCTCTATTTATTACAGTACCTACTACAGATAGGGCTTCCTGGGTAGCTCAGTGGTAAAGAATCCGGCTGCCAATGCAGAAGACTCAGGTTCGATCCCTGGGTCAGGAAGATCCCCTGGAAAAGAAAGTAGCAACCCACTCCACTACTATTGCCTGGGAAATCCCAAGGACAGAGGATCCTGGGGGGTTACAGTCCATGGGGACACAAAAGAGTCAGACACAACTTGGCAATTAAACAACAAAACTAGAAACAAAACTACAGGAGGTTGAGAGAGAGGGAAAAAATAAATGTGATACATTAAGGAAATTACAGGTGGAATGGGGAGATGGAATCCTCACTACACTGTGAAAGAGGAATAGTTTCCATCTTACCATCTAGGAAAAGTTAAGTCAATTTTTCAAGCTCACACAGCCACTGAAAAGTTGAATTTTGATCTAAATTTGGATCTCTCTGGTCCCAAAGTTCACGTTCTTTCCATCAAGCCATATTTGAACGTAGATCAATGAATAAATACCCAAAACACTGGGCACTACACGATGTATGTGAGATGAGAAGTACAAACAGCTTGCCAGGGGCTTCAGCACGTAGGTGGCAAGTGATAGAAATGTGGGACTATAGTATATTGACTTTATTTGACTGGTTTCCCAGAAAACAGCAGCAATGAGGACTTCACCTTGAAAAGGTATTTTTTAATATTCCAGAAAAGAGACTAGTGTCCTTGTTTGTTCATAAATTCACCTTTTATGGACCACAGTTCTCAAGTCCAGGAAGTCACTGGCCCAACCAGACAGAAGCAGTTGGCATCTCAAGGCTCCAGACACCAGCAGACATTTGTCTGCAAACACCCAGAATAAGGGCTGCCTCTTCCAGGAACAGTCTTCTGTTACAGATCTTCCTCAGTCTGGACAGAGAGCAGAGCTCAGCCTGCAGACCCGGGATGTGAGCATGCTAATTACCTGGCGTTATTTAGCTGCAATTGCACTCATCACAGAGAGGTTTTCTTACATTGTCAACATCACTTTTCAGGGCCCCTGGCTCTGAGTTTTGCCCTCCCACTTACCCACACAGATGGCTCCCTCTTCGCTCCCGCCAGCTCCTGCCTGGACTGACCACTAACGAGGAGCCCCCGCGGCAGCATGTCTGGAACTCAAAAATGACTCCACTTTCTCTGTCGCTGAGTCATTGTTATTGGGGTTGGACAGGAAGACCAAAACCTATGAAAGTGCGAGTTTTAGTGGCGAGGGCCACTCCCTACATCACCACACTCGTTGCTCCACCTGAGCCTGTGTTCCCAGAGGGCAGCAAAATGTTCCTTTTCTTATTTGGAATAGAAAGGACAAAGAGAACCAAGACGTGCTGTCACTAAATGTGTGTGTGTGCTCAGTGGCTCAGTCGTGTCCAGCTCTTTGCCACCCCATGGACTGCAGCCCGCCAGGCTCCTCTGTCCATGGAATTTTTCCAGGCAAGAATACTGGGTAGGTTGCCATTTCCTACTCCAGAGAATCTTTCCAACCCAAGGATCAAACCCTTATCTCCTGTGTCTTCTGCATTGCAGGTGGATTCTTTACCACTGTGCCACATGGGAAGCCCCCGGTCATTAAATGCAGAAATACTAAAATATCTGGAAGCCTCCACTCACCTCTACCCCACCCTCCCCGGTACTTTGTCCCTAGACCTACGAGAAGGTTTTAGTCACACTCTCTATTCGCTCATCTTTAATGCAGGCTTTCTACTTCCTGCACAGAATGCAGTAAACTGAAACATTAATTAAGGACAGGATCCCTGTAAACACTCCCAGACAGGGATCACTTCCTAAGTGCACAGAGCAGCTTCCTCTCGGGACCTGTCACTACTCCTGATCCCATTCACTTCTGGGGCTAGAAACCACAGCAGGTCACAGATGCCAAGGGCGGTTTGTGTGGGGTGTTCCCGCATACCAGGTCACCCTCAGCCCCAAGGATGAGCCTCACAGAGCTATTTTGTTAGTCATGCACACCCCCAGGCACCAAAAGTATGTGTTGTCATAAGAGAGACCTGAAAACACCAGCATTTCTTTTGGCAAACATTGTAGAGACAGTTTTTGGAATCATTGAAATCCCATTTTATTCCACCAGCTGCTGACTACAGGGCCAGCATGCAGTGTTCAAGGATGACACTTTGATACAAATTGAGCCCCTTCCATAAGGAAACAAGCTGGATTTTAGGAGTGATTTGTTTAAAAGCCACATCGTAAATCAGCTGTCAGTTCTTCTTTCTTCCAGGCATGAAAGGCTCACCTTTACATGAATTAGTTGCATCTGAAACTTGACCTCCCGGCCTCAGAGCCTGCTGGAAACATGTGTTCAACGACTTCCAGTCAAAGCAGCAAGAACTTAAATTGTTCCACATTTTTAATAAATGGGCCAGGAACCCATGGGACGATGCCCATTGACCTGGGTACTCAGCATATTGATCAAAGAAAGAGGATGGAGACAGGTTTGCAATGACCGGATTTGGGAGTAGGGGGCATTTACTAACACATGCAGGTCAAGCCTGAACAACACCAACTCATGTTCTTAAGTACAACCAGAGAATCTCGGCTTAATGAATGGTCCAGAAACATTACATTAATTAAGAGCTCAGCTGGTTAGGGCGTGGGGGTGGCGGTAAGTAGAAGTGAAGACTGGCAGGAGGGAAGGCATACAGAACCACCTGCCATGGAGCGAGGAGGGAGACAAAGCTTTCTATCATGAGCTGGGCCTCTCGGGCTCCTTCCAGTTTCCTGGCTTCTGAGGCTAAAAAGAAATTTGACTGCTGGGAAAAAGTGGCTTTGGAGCTCACTGGGACAGGGCCTAGGAGCTGATGCTCTAAGGCAACCTTGAGAAATTCTGTTGGGGCGGGCACAAGGCAAACCACTGCAGATGTGAAGATAAGGAAGACAAGCCCCCTTCTCAAGGAGTGAACCTTCAGCAGCCAGAGACAAACGTGAAAGCAGAACTGATAGTTGAATAGGATGAACAACTACCATCAGACAGGGCTATATGTACAAGCAGGGACAAGACATACAGTCCAACTGTTCAGATGCTAGAGTCTAGCCGAGGAGACAGACATGAACGCAGTGTGCTAGGGACTATGAGGAGGTGTCATGGAGGGCCCATGGGAGGGCCACCTAGACATGTATGCTCAGGGACATGCTCAGGGTGTTCCATTACGACCCAGGATGGGCAGGGGTTCACTACACAGGGCTGGGGGCCAAGGAAGGGGCACAGGGGAGGGGCGCACATTGCCGCTGTGGTGAGACTAATGCGAAAGCCCAGATGAGAGGAGGCGCAGCACACATGTGACAAGAAGAGGGACCGTCAGGCTGAGCACAAGATGCAGGGCAAAGAGAGGAGAGAAGGCTAGGCAGCGGGTAGGCCTCCGTGTACGGCGCACACAGGAGCGTAGCAGAGGCAGGTGGGAGGGCTGTGGTGCACAGAGCAGGGAGCACTGGAATTTGCTGAGAATGGCTGGAGAAGGCTTTGCAAAAAAAAAAAAAAAAAGCCTCTTAAAGAATGAGTAGGCATTTACCAGAAGAAATGAGAAGATTGCTCCAGGCAAAGGAAGCCATGCTGCACTCTGAAAATTAACCCATCCTCTCCCCCAGTCCCAGGTGGGGCCCAAGATGAACAACACACCGCGGACCAAACTCTGTTCTCTAGACTCATGTCAAGAGCAAGGATATGAAGCCCCAAGCTCCAGAAAAGGTGGAGGGAACGGACAGTATATGACAGCCGTTACACAGGCCAGGGTCTTTGAGCACCAGGACCCAACTGATGAGGAGGGCTTACATTCCCCAAATCAGGAACATAGCTCAGCTGACTGGAAAAACTTCAGAGGGAACCAGGGAAATGATCACCTCTTCAGGAAGGCTCCTATAGGAAGTTATTGTCCCATGAATAATGTAAAGATCCCCTCAAAACAAAGATCCCCAGAAACGATGCCAACTTACTCGGCAGCACTTACAATGGGCCAGGCGCTGGGCTAATGCTCCACAAGTACCATCACGTTTAATGCTCTAATCAGCCCAACACAATGTAAGTATTGCTCTTACTTTACAGATGAGAAAGGGGTTTCCCAGGAGGCTCCAGAGGTAAAGAACCCACTTATCAAAGCAGGATACATAAGAGACATCGATTCAATCCCTGGGCTGGGAAAATCCCCTGGAGGAAGCATGGCTATCCACTCCAGTATTCATGCCTGGAGAACCCCATAGACAGAGGAGCCTGGCAGGCTATAGTCCATGGGGTCACAAAGAGTTGGACATGACTGAGGTGATTTAGCACACATGCCCAGATGAGAAAATTGAAGTTAAATATCCTGCCTGTTGGTAAATGGCAGCTGGTGACAGGACTAGAACCCTCCGGGTCACACTTTCCACCACTCCAGCCCGCTGCTCCCCATAGACAGCTCACACCATCAGCAAGCCATCTCCCCATGACACCACCAAAGGAAATAACACGGAGATCAGCTGGGGAAAGATTAGTTCACAAATGTGCATGTACAAAAACACTGCTGTGACTTTAGCTGAAGTTAGTCTTTTTACGTTCCCAGGCAACGACTGGCAGCTAACCCTCCTCTAATTACTAAATATACAGCCACATTTTTCACAGTGCATCAGGACTGTCTCACATATGAGACCCCTTCACTCACCTATTCATGTGTGATCCCCAATATGTCCATTTTACAGGTGGGAAATCAGTCAAGATTTAGAAACGTTGAGTACCCTTTCCAAGGTTTCACTGCTATTAAAATGCTCAAGCCAGGGCTCAAACCAGATTCTATGTGATTTCATGAACAAAGTCTTTCCATAAGACCCACCACGTCACCACAGAGCAGAAGGGAACAGTGATGTTCCCAGGAGGGGATGTCTTGTCGTAGCCAGGGAAAGAAAACTAAGAACCTACAATCCAAGGGCTCTCACAATGAGAAAAGTGTACTTTACAGGGACGTTGATATCTATGCTGCCAACACAGGTTCTTCTGCAAAAGAAAAAAGGAAACTACAAAGACAGTTATCAGTGCCAAAGAGAGAGATAAAGGATATCTACAGATCGATACAATTCTTGCTCTTCCAGCCAGACACTTTCCACCCTCAGATGCCGTGGTCAAAGAGGAACGCTTATGCAGAGGATTCTTTGTAATATGAAAACATACATAAAGTGCAGGGGAGAACAGGCCCCAAGGGGTCTGGGGTCGGCTCACAAGACGGGTGGCTTGGGGAGGGGAGGTCTGCAGAAGGGAGAGCCCATAGTTGTAGACTGATGAGAGCTTCATCATATTTCATGGCTAAATGTACAGACCCTCAAGTTGCCTGTGACTGTGTTGGGAGTGCTGAAAGGTGACGTCAGAGAAAAGCGCTGGACAGAAAGGGGAGCTGAGCTCAAGTCCTGGTCCCGCTGCCTTTTTAGGAAAGTCACAGAAGCCCCTCTGCTCACATTTTCTTTGTCCACAACATAAAGAAATTGGGCCAGGTGGCCTCTGAGATCCTCCCAGTGCAAAAGCAAGTGATCGTGACTTCACGTCTTGACGGGCCACAGAAATGTAGCCCCCCCACCAAAAAAATGGCAAAAAGATATTTTAAATTTCAAGCAGAAAACTATGCCTGTCTAAAATTATCTATGTCTCAATATATGTCTTTGCTTTTGGATAATATGAAATTAATGAGCTCTGTTTAAATTCAAGTTCATGTGAACTGAAAAATATTCAATATTAAATATGTTTATTTAAATATAATTATTTGCTAATCTAATCACCAAATCAGGACCATAAGAAGGCTAAAGGGGATGGAGCCTAAAGATAAATTCTGTCCATACCACAGCCTTGCTCAGGACCATCCTGCAGTGTGGCCACAAGCTCTAATCTCAGGCCCACAGGACACTGAAATTGCCACTCTTATTATTTCTGCACCCACAAGTTTTCACATACATTTGTCCCTTCCTTTTTCTGCTGCCTGCCTGTGCCTCCTGGGCCAATGGTTTCAGACACTTGGAGAAGCCAAGAGATGAATAGCTCCCAATCTTAACATGAAGATGCCCCCAAATAAGGCAGAGAAGTCGCCCCAGGTCTGAAATGATCTTTGTAGCCATGGACAATGGCAGAGTCTGGGTGAACCAGGACTGTCTCTTATAAGCTGTGTGATCTAAGGGAAATCACCACTCTGAACCTAAGTTTCCTAACATGTAAAATAATGATAATATAACTTGATGACAAAAAGCCTACCTCAGAGAGTCACTGTGATTATCAGATTATACACAAAAGTCTAAGGCTCCATAAATAAGCAGCTGTGGTTCTTAGGATGCATCCATGGGTAGTGATCAGCAGTCGAGGAGCAAGGCTGGGGCAGCTCAGTACACACTCAAGAAACCCTTTGCCTACCAAATACTCCCCAACTGCTACACGCTTGGGGAGAGAATGAAGAGTCACTCCCTTCAGGTGGCAGCAAGTGTGAAGTAGGAACATGGGAGAGGAACCAGCCACTTGAGCCACACTTGGAAACCCTCTAGTCACCACCCAGAAGCACAAGCTCCCTAGGGCAATGGAGAGGGGAGTTTAAGAGATGCCTCTTTCCTGATTGAATGAACTTCCAAAGGAAGTCAGTAAGGACAGTCCCAAAGAGACGGCTACAGTTGCCTGGGGAAGGGATCATTTTGTGTGCCACTGCTGGATCCCCTGCATGGAGCCAGCACACTGAGGACACTGATTAAATATTTATGAACTGATGAATGATGAGAAATGGAGAGGCTGATGAGACAGGCATCCCAGTGAGTAAACTAAGCAGGGGGCTGAGGATCTAACATGGTTGGGTTGGCCTCCAGACAAGGGATGTCCCAAAGGTTGGGGTGACCTGGAGAAGTAAGAATAGCACTTGCAAAAACCAGACCAGAGAGCAGGTCAGTCTGTGAGTCACCTGTCCTTCAAACCCAGGACCTGTCTGAGGAGGGAGCCAAGGAATGTAAGCCCATGAGTCACCGGGTTATCCATGCTGCTACTTCCTGAGTCACCACCTGGCCCCCTGGGGGCCTGCCTCATGTATGAAGGGGTATGGGGGTGTGTGCACGGCCATGTGTTCATATCTATGCCCACACACTCAGCAGACACCACCAGCTAAGATGAGTCAAGATTTCTCTCACGTTTCATTGAAGCTATGGGCTGACATGACTCACTGCTTACTCGTCCTCTCCCAGGACAAATGCCTTCCGAGAGAGGTGAAGCTCGGCATGCCTCATGGTGTGTCAGGGGCCATGAGATCTGCTTACCATCAGGCTCTCTCTGTCTTCAGGAGCCATGTGTTTCCAGCTCCCTGTGAGTGCCCAGTGAGGTCAGACGCTATGCCCAAGGCTGAGCACTGACCCTTACGGCAATCCCCACCAGGAGCTTCCCCTTTCTTCCAAAAGCAGCCCCCACCCCCACCCCCGCCACCATCATCTGTTTCTCCTGCTGCCACCTGCATCGGCATCAGCTCCTATGGGGATAATTACAGAAAAGGCAGCTCCCCACCCCGGCCTGTTGTAATTTATTATTAGAAAAATCTTGAAAGCTCCTAAGCCTTTCCAATTCCCCTCCCCAACCCTGCAGAAGAATTTCTAGTAATCATTCTTCTCACCACTAAAATCATGCCTGATATTATTACCAGATTAGTCTTCCTCATTGCTCAAAAACTCCCATCTCACACTGAATTCAGTAAAAGTGTCTTCCCCCTAACACTGTCTAGTTCATTGCCAGCCACATACAGGGTGAGAGGCAGACAGCTTCCAGGCAGCCATATCTGTACCATGTGGCCCTGGTCATAGCTGAGTGTCCAGCAGTGACCCCTGACCTAACTTGGGCCAGTCTGAATCTCATCCTGAGAAACTCTGAATAGAGGCTCAAAGAGTTCAGTCTCAGTCTAGACTAAAGGCTTAAATAAGCCGTAAAGACTCAAGAGAGGTGGAAAGTGTGTTAGTCACTCAGTCGTGATCGACTCTTTGGGACCCTATGGACTGTAGCCCACCAGGCTCCTCTGTCCATGGGATTCTCCAGGCAAGAATACTAGAGTGGGTTGCCATGCCCTCCTCCAGGGGATCTTCCCAACCCAGGGATCAAAGCTAGGTCTCCTGCACTGCAGGCACATTCTTTACTGTCTGAGCCACAGTAAAGAGTGGTGGATGGGGCTCATTTTTCCCATAACGTGACTAGGAAAACTCAGAAAGCAGGACCACAGAGAGGGCAGGGTGAGGCTGAGATGCAGAGGTGGAGGAAAATGCACTGCTCCCTTATAGCTCCCAGTTCCTGGGGTCCAGTGCCACCCAAAAATATATTTACCTTCTCCAGTTTTAATTGTATAAACATGAACGGTGTTAGAGGAAATAGTTAAATGTCCACTTACAATAGAAAATTTAATTATAAAAATATTTAAAACACATCATATATAAAAAGAACATAATATTTTAGAATTTTTTTCCCATACTCACAGAAAGGAAGAAAAGAAAGAACACAGGAAGGAAGAAAACAAAAGAAAGGAAAGAAGGTAATTTAAAGCAGCAGAAATGTTGTTTTCATTCTCCTATAGGTGATTATTATCACGATCTAAAAACAGTCTTCAAAGGGCTTATTTACAATTACATCCATCACTTGCAAGTGGGAAACCCTATTTCCAGAAAGATTCATTTAATCTATATTAAATTTATCTGCTGTTTTACCCCATAGTTTCTACCTAAAGAACTCAAAAGCATCTCAAAAGAGTATTAATTAAGATTGTTTTAGGCTAGGCCTTTACCAAGCACTACCCTATTATTCAAAACAAAGTAATGGAGAGAGTTCCCTGTAATATGAAAGCTTTGGTGTGACCTCAAGTACAAGGCTGCGCCCATGGAATCATTTGGCCAAATACTCACTTAAATTCACTCACATACATTACTTTATCTTATTTAAACTTTACAAGCATCATTTGATCTTTATTCTGTAGATAGGGTGACTAAGGTACTCAGAGGATAAGTAAGCTCATTTTTCCCATAACGTGACTAGGAAAACTCAGAAAGCAGGACCACAGAGAGGGCAGGGTGAGGCTGAGATGCAGAGGTGGAGGAAAATGCACTGCTCCCTTATAGCTCCCAGTTCCTGGGGTCCAGTGCCACCCAAAAATATATTTACCTTCTCCAGTTTTAATTGTATAAACATGAACGGTGTTAGAGGAAATAGTTAAATGTCCACTTACAATAGAAAATTTAATTATAAAAATATTTAAAACACATCATATATAAAAAGAACATAATATTTTAGAATTTTTTTCCCATACTCACAGAAAGGAAGAAAAGAAAGAACACAGGAAGGAAGAAAACAAAAGAAAGGAAAGAAGGTAATTTAAAGCAGCAGAAATGTTGTTTTCATTCTCCTATAGGTGATTATTATCACGATCTAAAAACAGTCTTCAAAGGGCTTATTTACAATTACATCCATCACTTGCAAGTGGGAAACCCTATTTCCAGAAAGATTCATTTAATCTATATTAAATTTATCTGCTGTTTTACCCCATAGTTTCTACCTAAAGAACTCAAAAGCATCTCAAAAGAGTATTAATTAAGATTGTTTTAGGCTAGGCCTTTACCAAGCACTACCCTATTATTCAAAACAAAGTAATGGAGAGAGTTCCCTGTAATATGAAAGCTTTGGTGTGACCTCAAGTACAAGGCTGCGCCCATGGAATCATTTGGCCAAATACTCACTTAATTCACTCACATACATTACTTTATCTTATTTAAACTTTACAAGCATCATTTGATCTTTATTCTGTAGATAGGGTGACTAAGGTACTCAGAGGATAAGTAAGACCACACAGTTCACAGCACATCAAGTTTTAGAAGTCAGGGTGTTCTGACTCGTTCCACGCTAGCTGAAGGGATGGGCTCTGTATCTAAGTGTGGGGAGGGGCCTTCTCTCACATCTCTGAATCACGCCACTTAGGCAATCACGTACTAACTTGAGCGATTCATCCTGAGCACATCCACCTCACATGAAGAAAGAAGTTCACTTTAGTAAAGCTGATGAGCTGCCTCTAAAGCAATATAAACTACTCAACAAACTCAATCTAATTTTACTGAGCACCTACTAGGGGCCAAGTGTTCTACTTCATTTTATCATCAGAATTTCCAATGAACCACACATGAAGAACAAGCTTGAAATATTAGAGAGTCTGGAAATCCAGGCCTTAGGAAGGAGCCAGGGTAGCACATAGTGGAGAATGAGGACAGTCTACATCTTTCCACCATGACTCCTCATAGGAAAGGCAGGAATCAATAGCTATATTAAGTGACTAATTAAATTTAACTCTATCTGGGAAACTTAATGGCGGCTCATAATTTTTTCCTTAATTGAAACTTATATATTTTTAAAAAGATTTCATTGTCTCAGAGTATAAGTGACCCCCAAACTGTTTTACTATATAGACAAATAAGCTCCCAGCCAAGGCAATAGGACTTATGAAAGAATTGATGGCCTGTCTCTTCTCTCTCAGGTTTTGGTTCTCAGATGTGCAATCCAAGAAGGAAAGGAAAGTGGGGATGGAAAGAGAAGAGAAGGAGGGAAGAATGGACATTCTCTGAGATGTGCTTTTGTAAAGCAGTAAAAATAGCTAGATTATTGAACACTCACTGCAGGCTAGTCACTGAGCTGGTGCTTTACAAAAGTTATCTCATGGAATCCTCACACACAGCCTAAAAGGTGGGTATTGTCCTCACACTTCCACAGAGGAGAAGCTGAGGTCCAAGGTGACTCAGCTAGTAAGTGGCAGAGTCACTAAGTTCAGAGCTTGGGCCCTTCATCCCCAATTACACTGATTCACATGACCCATCTGGATGCTGGTTCTCAGCTGAGCTCTGACCAAATTACATGGCCCACATCCATCAGCCCATCTAAGATCCTGGCCAGGCACTGGGGAAGTAATGAGAGTAAAGCCCATCACCACCCCAGCCTACAGGCCCAGGGGCTTAGACCCAAGCAACATTCCTGCCAGCCTTTTGTCAAGCACATTCTGCTCAGGCGCCCCCAGGCTTGGCAGTCTCCTCTGACCAGGATCCTGGAATCCTGGGCTCTCAGGAAGGTCCCAAAAGGAAAAGGAGCTACCAACCAGGTGATGACTCCAAAGGCCCTGACCTCAATGTGAATGTGTTCCATCACTCCTGAAATGTTAGAAGCCAAAGAGACCGGGTCCCTCACCCTCCGGTTCCTTAGGGGCCCCCAAACATCCCCAGGAGAAGGGAACAACACAGCCCTGAAGCATCTTGCTTTGATTGCACTGAAAATATCCACTGTCACAGCCCAGGCCCTACGAAGACTGAGAGGAGCACTCTCCACTCCACCGGCAGAACCCAGAGTGCCGTGCGGAGCCGCTCCTGCCCTCGAGGGTGTGACAGCTGGAATGCTTTCATAGCTGCGCGCTGCGCCTCATTCTGTCTGGAATGCACAGACTTCGTCCCTTTGATCTCTAATGTGGCTGCTTGGAGGGCCAGGATCCCAGCACTTGAAGCTAGTTCTGTCATCATCCTCCACGGATTCTGCCTCCATCCCACGTTCTTGGACACAGTTTGGCAACTCTGCATTCAGAAATCTCTCCTCCTTCCCTCTCAGCTCCAGATCCTGAACATCCTGCCTCCCTGCTAGCAGGAGGGCCTCACCACCTGTGACCTTCCTCAGTCATGTGCGGGTGAAGGGAAACAGGCTCCTCCTTCTCTCAGAACTGCCTCCACGATGTTTCCTCCCCCCCCACCCCCCCTACATATGAGAACCAAACATCTAGAGGCTTGAAAACAAGCATCTGCTTAATTGGCTGGGGGTTATTGGTTGGTGTTTTTACTTTTCATCCAGATGCTGGTATCATGTAGACCCTCCCTGGAAGGCCTGCAGCCATGGCTGGAAACTGTGTTTTCTATTATGATTTGGAATTAGTCACAATTAACTAGAAGAAGTAAGATGCTGTTTGTCTTTTCCAGTACTACACCCAAGTGCAAGACCTGGGGCTTAATCTGCTCAGAGATTTAGTTGTGGACACATAAGTCTCTATTTAGAGGAGAAAAGAAGGGGAAAAAAGATAGATAAATATAAGATTCTAGAGTTTACTAGTGGGGGATGAATACTGGCCCCAGAGATACCAGGTCCTAATATCTGGGACCTATAATGTTACCTTATTTGGAAAAAGTGTCTTTGCAGATGTGAATAAGTTAAGGATCTGGAGATGGAGGTGTCAGCTGGATTACCCAGGTGGGCCCCAAATGCCGCCACATATCATCATCCTTATGATAGGGAGGTAGAGCGAGGTTTAACACATAAAAAAGAGGAATGGGCCATGTGATGACAGAAACAGATTGGAAGGATGGAGACACAAGCCAAGGAATGCCAGTAGCCACCAGAAGCTGAAGAGGGAAGAGCCTTTGGTGGGAGTATGGCTGACTTGGTTTTAGACTTCGGACTTCCAGAACTATAACAGAATAAATTTCTGTTATTTTATTCCACCAACTTTGTGCTGGTTTGTTGCAGCAATCACAGGAAATGAATACATGGTATTTATAAGAACCACTACAGACAAACCTAGAGATGGAGGTAAAAGAAGGGATGAAAGGACTAATAGGCTATAAGATCTCCTACACATGGGAGGTTTCATTGGTGACTGATGTTTGTATCCAGCCTGTGTCCATTCAGATTAAAGACCTACTGCCAAGCAGAAAGAGAATGCCTCCAACAGTAGCATTAGGTAGGGGTCAGTTCAGTTCAGTCACTCAGTCGTGTCCAACTCTTTGTGACCCCATGAACCGCAGCACGCCAGGCCTCCTTGTCCATCACCAACTGCCAGAATCCACACAAACCCATGTCCATTGAGTCGGTGATGCCATCCAAGCATCTCATCCTCTGTCGTCCCCTTCTCATCCTGCCCTCAATCTTTCCCAGCATCAGGGTCTTTTCCAATGAGTCAGCTCTTTGCATCAGGTGGCCAAAGTATTGGAGTAGCGGCTCTTAACTGGGGTCCCGCCAGTGGGTTGAGGGGTTCTCAGGACCTGATCTGGCTCAGCAAGCCCTCCTCCTTGTGAGTTCCTAAGAGATGGGAACACAAGGAAAAATAACTCGTATAAAAACAACATACCTCTCCAACCATCTAACTGGGTTTGGGCCTAAACGTCCACTGCAGAGCTTCTTAGTTAGCTGGGCTGAAACAAGTGTCCTAGTCTAATGGCTGAAGGGTCTTTCCACTGTCTGGTCAACTGTAGAAGATCAAAGAGATGAGCTCTCACAAACCTGTATGGGCTGGCAAACTCTGAGTCCATTGTCCCTCAAGTCCCACCCACTAGTAAATATGGCTCCATGTCTTAGATTGTGACTAATATAATTAATAACTCATCCTCTCTGTTGCAGAGAAAAAGGGAAGTAGGAATAGGGCTAGGCTCATCCCTGTCTTACAAATAGGAATATTTTGGGAACCATAACCTCCCCAGGACAGTTGATTGAAATCTCCATTTTGGGAACTGGATGATGAGAATGAATCACACCTTCTGCTTATTCCAGCTCCTTTTTCTAGTCTCCACCAAAAGAAAGTGATACTGAGCCAACTTTCTCTGGGTGTCTACCTTGTGTCATGCACTGTTGTAAGCACAGAGGATACAGCATTAACAGAACAGATGGGCCTGTGTCAATGAAGGACCGTAAGTTCCCTCCTAGGCCTTGCTAAGCCTTCAAATTCTGAAACACAGTCCACCCCAAGCTTAGTCTCCCCAGTCACACTTTCCACCCAGTGCCATGCTGGTCTGAAAACCCAAGAACTACAATTATTGAAAGAACCGTCTTAAGAATAAAAAAATTTTTGTTTAAGATATGAGAATCAGATAAAATTAACATAAATGAAGAGTATTAAACATTGTAAAAATGCAAGACATTTTTAATTGTAAGCTATAACCAGTTAGCTCAGAGGATCAGAAATTGCACTGCTAAGGTCAATACTTTGCAATCTCATTAACTGCATTTATTTTCATGTCACATCCTGGACTTAAATCCTGAACAACTGATTAAAACCAACACAAATCAGCTGATGCTCATCTACAATTTTTTAGAATCAGCCAATAGTATTAGTTTCCTTTACAGAGAATAGCATGTTACTTTTGAAACACAAAGAAAGAACAGAAAGAAGACACTTTGAAAGCCCCAGGAAAGTCCATGAATAAGCAAGCCACATATCTAGAAGTGAAGGAGAGGAGGAAGAGGAGAAGGAGGAAGATGAAAGAGAGGGGGAGGAGGAGGAGGAAGGAGAGGAAGGAGGAACAGGAAGAAGGAAGAAGAGGAGTCAAACATTTCTAAATATGCAACTGTCGACTTCCCTGGTGGCTCAGATGGTAAAGCGTCTGCCTACAATGCAGGAGACTCAAGTGCAATCCCTGGGTCAGGAAGATCTCCTGGAGAAGGAAATGGCAACCCACTCTAGTATTCTTGCATGGAAAATTCCATGGACAGAGAAGCCTGGCAGTCTACAGTCCATGGGCTCGCAAAGAGTCGGACACGACTGAGCAACTTCATTTTGCTTCACTTCACTTCACTATGATGTAGAAATGGGAGTGCTATGAGTGACATTACAGGAGACTTTTCTCTTTATTTGGTAACAATATCCATGCATGTGTGCTCAGTTGCTCAGTTATGTCCAAATCTTTGTGGCCCCACAGACTATAGCCATGAGTGAGTGAGTGAAGTTGCTCAGTCATGTCCGACTCTTTGCGACCCGTGGACTGTAGCCCACCAAGCTCCTCCATCCATGGGATTCTCCAGGCAAGAATACTGGAGTGGGTTGCCATTTCCTTCTCCAGAGGATCTTCCTGACCCAGGGATCGAACCCAGGTCTGCCACACTGCAGGCAGACGCTTTAACCTCTGAGCCACCAGGGAAGCCCGCACTATAGCCATGAGCAAACACTAAAAGCAAACCTAATGGAAACAATTGTTCCAAAATGATGAAATCTGGGAATTAAGTCTAATTGTTTAATGCTAGTAAAAACAAGTTCACTTTGACTAATTCCATGGGAAGTGGCACCAAGCTTTCCTATCCAGGATCTGTGGATACCTGGGTGGCACACATCCAGAAACAAACATCTTTGTTCTCCTATTGCTTCAGTCCCAGCTCATCACCGACACTCTAGAAATTTCCCACTCAACCACAACACATTAGGAAGGACAACCATTGTTTGGGTCAAAATGAGTGGAAAGCACACCACAGCAGAAGAACCAATAATAGAGAGAAAGATGAAAGAAGAGGAAGTGACAGAGATAAAAACAGAGCAGGAACATGTAATTTGAAGAAGTGGGAACCCACCACTTTAGAGGTTTGGTTGAACTGAATGAACTGAAAACAAAGGCCAGTAAAATGTTCCCATCACCCTTGGCTTCAGCTGAGTTAATTATGTCTTTATAGAACAGCCTGGTCCAAAGTTCACGTTGGTATTTCACAGTCATTCACTCCTTCACTCAATCATTCACTCAATAATTACTTATGGAATATGCAGGGCCCTGAGATTAGTTCTAAGGAGGCAGAAAGGTGAGCACAAACTTGGAGGTAGAAATCTATAGAGACATGACACATAAATACAAATGTACAAATACCAGTGTGACTTTTACCTGGAAGAGAAGAGCTTGACAGGGTGCATTTTTTAAAATAAACTTTTTATTTTATAACATTTTTCAGTTTACAGAAAAACTGTGAATAGAGTACAGAGTCCCCACATCCAAGTTTCCCATTTTTAACATCTTACATTTGTATGATACATTTGTCACAATTAATGAACAAATATTGCTTAATTATTATTAACAAAAGCCTGTACTTCATTGAGATTGCCTTAGTTTTTAACTTCATGTATTTTATCTCTTTCAGATCCCTCGAGGACACCACAGAACATTTAGTCATCATGTCTCCTTAGGTTCCTTTTGACTGTGACAGGAGGCAACAATCACTTTTAAAGCAACTTTATTTTTTTTACACTGTTGCTCCCAACAGGCTTAGTGGACTAGTCACTTCTATGACCCTAGATAAAATCTTAAGCTGGTCTTAAAACTTTTGCAGTCTCTCTTAGATACTATGTTCTATCCAAATACAAAATTAATAATTAGTCAAAATGGTGGGGGAGGGGAGAGTCAGTAGAGGAATAAACAGAGAAGTGAGCAGAAGAGTTTGAGGACCCAGGAAAGCAGAGTATCATAGAAGCCAAAAAAGGAGAGAATCCTAAGGAAGAAGGGCAATCAGATGCTGCAGAGAGTCCCTGGAGAGGAGAAGGAAAGGACATGGCAATCACCTCGCAGCCCAAGGTGCAATCTGGCTGCTCAGCACTCAAAAGCCAATAAAGAGGCCAGGTTGGTAGAAAGGAAAATTTGCTTTATTTTGGATGGGGTGGGGGAAGCCAGACTCCTGTCCAAAGACTCACACCCCCTGCCCCACAGACAATCCGGGTGGGGAGAGTTTCTATACACAGAGGGAGGGAGCTACATGCAGAAACAGCACATTCAGCTCTGACAGTCATCTTGAAATCGGTCATCGGTGGTCAGACCAGCATAGTCTTGATTAAGTAGAGTTAATTTCCAGTTCCAGGGTCAGTTTGTTCCCATTCCTTGAGCTTGTTTTGGAAATTATGGCAGCTTATATCATGGCTATGGTCTGGCCATCATGTACTTAACTTCTTCCACCTGATGGGAGTTTCGGTATCTACAAGACAGCTCACAGAATATGGCTCAGAATACTGTCTACAGCCTTTGAGAAGGAACTAGGGTCCTTGATTATACATAATGACTAAATTATTATTTGGTCTCCTTTGACTGTTTGCCTTTGTTTCTGCATTTTCTCAATTCTCTGGTTAAACTTACTCTTTGGCTAACATTTTTCTACAGACAAAAGGCAGGCTGGGTCATATGGGCAAGGACCATAGGGTCCTGCTCCTTTTCAAATTCACTTGCGACCCTCAGGAGTAGAGTGTATCGAGTGGTCAGAGTGGAAGCCACAGTGGGATAGGTTAAAGAGTGACTATGTGGCTGGAAAAATAAAGGTCATCAATTTAGATTCCTCTCTTGAGAAGCTGAGTGATAAATATAAGGAGGAAAATAAGTTGACACCTTAAATACGTAGCAGCAAGTTTGAGAGAAAGCTTTGGGGTTGGGGTATACAGTAGTCAGCTTCTAAAAGAGTGCCAAAAAATCCACTCTTCTGATATTCACACTCTTGTTTAATTCCCTCCCCTTGTGTATGATGGGTTGCCATTTCCTACTCCAGGAGGCCTTCCCAATATTCCATAGAGAGAAGAGCCTGGTGGGCTGCAATCCATGGGGTCACAAAGAGTCGGCCACGACTGAGCACACACACCCCACGCATACACACACATGCACTTGTGCCTGGGCTGGACAGATGATTTACTTTTGACAGAAAACTACAAAAGTGATAATGGGATGGCATGTCTGAGATCAGGTTATAAGAGACTATGATTCTGTCCCATACTTGTACTTTTTTCCTCTGGCTTTCCTCAGTTTGCTCACTCAGATATTATGAGCTCCCATGTTATAAGCTCCCTACATGCCAAGGAACTGAGGGCAGCCTCCAGCCAACAGTCAGCAAGGAACTAAAACCAACAGCCTCTGAAGAACTGAGTGCTGCAAATAATCACGTGAATGCAACTGGAAGCAGCTCCTCCCCTGGCTAAGCCTGATGTGGACAGCAGCCCCAGCCAACACTTTGCAAGCTGTGATACTCTGAAGCAGAGGACTCAGCTAAGCCACACCCTGGCGCCTGACCTATAGAACATGATGTAGTGAGGAACGTTGTTTTAAACCACCAAATTTGGGGATAATTTATTACATGGCAAAAGGTAGCTAGCAGGCATCCCTTGTGGCTCATCAGTAAAGAATCGGCCTGCCAGTGCAGGAGACCTGGGTTCGATCCCTGGACTGGGATAATCCCCTGGAGAAGGGTATGGTTACCCACTCCAGTATTCTTGCCTGGAGGACTACAGTCCATAGGATCACAGAGTCAGACATGAATTACAACAAAATGACAAAAAAAAAAATAGGTAGCTAAGCAGGCATGATTCCTACCCATGCCTCATTTCAAATTTCTACACATGATTCAGTTTCAAGTTTTAACCTTAAGACAAAAGGCAGATTCTAGACACCAGACTCCAAGATCTTTATTTAGGCACTGGAGACTGAAACTCCAGAGCACTCTTTGGGAAAGATGGGCAAGGAAGGAACGGTTGCATTCAGTGAAATGGAAATACCAAGAGATGCAATTCAGAGATGTGCGTCTTTATATCCCAGAGCAGGCTTTCCTGGTGGCTCAGATGGTAAAGAATCCACCTACAATGCAGGAGACCTGGGTTCAGTTCTTGGGTTGGGAAGATCTCTTGAAGAAGGGAATAGCTGCCCACTCTAGTATTCTTGCCTGGAGAATTCTATGGACAGAGGAGCCTGGCAGGCTACAGCCCATGGGGTCACAAAGAGTTAGACATGACTGAGCAACTAACACTTTCACTTTCTTTTCATGGTCCCAGAGCAGGTAGATGGGGCCAGAATCCGTTTCAGGGAAGCCTTGAAGTTTTGACTCCATTCTCTGAAACAACAGGGAAGGACAAAAATGTGGGGAAAGATACACAGAAACTCTGAGATAAGAAGAGAAAGCCTAAGTCATCTCTGCAAGAGGGACACAGAACCTGAGGAAGTAGAACTCCTGTTCAAGGTTTAAAGAGAAGAAAGAATTTGGAAGAAAGAGACTCCTTGAGAAAGTTTTGGTGAGTCAGTAAGAATTTTTTAAATAAGAGTAAAAAGATTGAGAGGGCCAGAGGATGACTAAATGAGCACAATTTGGAGGAAAATGAAGGCACCCACATTCCTCAGCCTCCCCACACTCTAACTACTGGGAATGGGAGAAGGGAAACTTCTGTTGGAGAAAGTTCCAGGGACAGTATCCAGGGTAAAGGTAAGCTTCGTTGTGATAAGGAGGCAGGAAGAAAGCTTTAGAGAAAGGTGGAGAAGGAACTTGTTCCCATCATCAAGGGTTCTTACTGGGCTCTGGGGGTGACTCCCATAGCAGGGAGAAGAGGTGTCCCAGGTGCCAGGGGCTGAGCTGGGGAGGAAGCAAGGACAAGGATGGCAGGCCTGTCCCTGGGGAAAGGAGGCAGGGCCCGGGGAGCGGGCCAGAGGTTGAGGATGGGCCGGCAGTCCCTGCAAGCAATGAGAGGACAAATAAACACCATTGAATTAGCCAGCTCCCCAAATCTAAGTTTAATATTGATCCATCATTAACATCAACATCCACGGCTCCTCTGAGAGCAGGCCCAAGATAAGAACTCACAGCACAAGCCTCCTACAGGGTTGTCTCTGAGAGTCCACCTACAGGAAGGTTCAGGCCTCAGGAAAACAGGCAGACATGGCCATATTCAAAAGCACTACAGTCCTACATGTAAACTGTAAAACTGTTCCATTCGTCTCGTACAGGAATTTGCTTGTGTTTGGTGTGGAGGAAAGATCCCTGGGCTGAGAGTTGGGAGACCTGGGTCCTTGTCCTAGCTTCACCCCAACAAGCTATCTGACCTTAAAAAGTCTTTAACCTCCCTGACACCATTTGTAAAGTGAGGAGGCTGAGCCAAATATTCCCTCAAGTCCTTCCAGCTCCAACATTCTAAGAGACTGGAAGCACGCAACCCAGATCTTTAAACCAGGTCTAGAGACCATGTGGTTTAGTTCTTAGCTTCAGGGAAAAAAAAAGAAGGAAACAAGTCCAACCCTTATCTGTAACCTTCTGCAGACTTCTTATTCATTGATAGAATTCTCTGTGGGAAATGTTTTGAAATAGTGGACATTCCATGGAGTGAAATTCTGTGGATTAATGTGAAATAAAGGCTGAAAATTTTCAGACTGATTTTTCCCAAATGTATGAGAAATCTTTATTCAATTGGATGTGTGGCAGATTCTTTTCCAAAGCATCCTGTTCACATTCATAAGACAGGGTTGGTAGGAAAAAGCACTTGCGCCCAGATATCTTACCACTTACTCATAAAATTAAGGAAGATTGCACTGACAGCAATGGGTGAATCACGCATAGGTCATCTCATGTCTAAGGTTTGAAACCATCTACAAGTATTGCCACATGCACATCTACATATACCTCGCCACGAGAAGCATGAGACAGATTGCGAAAGAGCTTTAGGAACATTAGTGAGGTGAAAGTGGGACTTTCTCCCAACTTCCAGCATCCCTGAGGAATACTCTCTCTCACCACCACTTCTCTAGTGGGAACTCCCAAGGTCATTTAGTCTCATCTTACATTCTGGAAACTCAGGATAATCTCACAGAAATGTCCCAACTGATATCCTCAGACTTCACATGGAAGACAAAGGATGAAAAATAGGCCTGGGAACTTCTTTCAATTTCCAAATACAGGAATTCTGATGACCGCATCCAGACACTTAGAGACTCTCTGTTTACTTTTTCACAATGTATTACCAGTAAAAACAAAATCATCCTTTACAATGTGCACTGTATATTTTCTATATTTTACATTTTTTTCCCTCAATCACTCAAAAAATATATATTGAGCACCGAGCTGGGTGTTAGAAGGAAACTCACTGTCTAGGCTATGAATTAACTATAATGAAAAAAATAAATTCTATAATAATAGTGATATTAGATAGTGGTATGAAAAAAAGGAGGATATAATTAATTCTGCCTCAGGGTAGGGAAGTTGAGGAAGATAAATGATGAGTAGGAGATTGAAGATGAGTAAGAGCTAGCCAGATGAATGAGATTTGAAAGATATTTGAGACAAAAGGAAGAGTGGGAAAAAAAGACAGAAAAATGTGGGATTACAAGTGTAGCATCTGGAGATCCCCTAGTAGCCTAATGTAGCTAAAGACTAGGATTCAAACCTGAGAACAAAATGGTGGAGAGGTGGACAAGTAGTTTTAGACCAGCTTTTAAAAACTTGTGAAGGGATGGCTTACTGAGCTGAGGACTTTGGCCTTTATTCCTTAGCAACAAGAAGACAAAGAAGATCCCCATCCTGACCGTGATCAAATCTGTTCCTCAGAAAGGTAATGCTGAGAGCAGTGAAGCAAACGGGTCAGGAGGGAGAGAGGAAAGGCAGAGAGCGCTCAGGATCTTTGTATCAGCTGGAAGAGGAGGGACGTACATGAGACATCTCACACGTTCTCGTTATTCTCTGCGTCTGTCTCCTTCCCCACCCTCACATACAGAGATGCTCCTTGTGGACGAGCCCCCGTGTCTTGTTCTCCTTCGGACCCCAGCACAGAGCAGAACGGTCGATACAGTGCAAGCAGGAAATAGATGCCCATTACGGGTGAATAAATGAACGTGGACTTAAGGAAGGGCAAGAGCAGGGGATGCAGAGAGAAGGACATCTTCAAAAGATCGGTCTGAGGTAGATTCTCAAGACTTTTGTCTGAAGAAAATGGAAAAATCCAAAGTTTCCATATTGAGTGACTAATAACGTCTCTAAAGGCTCTCAAAATACAAGAGACCAGGCAGGTTAAGGGGGAAAAGTAATGAGTTAAGTTGGGAATATGCTGCGTTAGACGTATCTGGGGGCCACCATCCCCAAGTCCAGTAGACAACTGGACATATACATCAGGACCTCCGAAGAGTTAACTGGCTGATTTTTACTCAAAGTCATTCACAGAGGCAGGTCAACCAAATGACTCAAAATCTACTTTTTTTAACATGTGCTGTAAACTTTATTTCCAAAGAAAATGTAAACAAGAAAATGAAGACTCTCTTCAAAGATCCCTGCCTCATCACTCCTGAAACAAAAGCAAAGATAAGACAATTTTATTGGTCAATTATGTTTCAATAATTCTGGGAAAAAAGTAATCAGTGTTGTTGTTGTTGTTGTTGTTGTTGTTGTTGTTTTAATCAAAGACAAGAGGAGAAGCCAGGAGTAATCCTTCACTCTTTGATCTCTGAAGATGTCACTGTCGCATTCCCAAATCTTCAGAATCACAATGAAAAGTTCCCATGAGTAGCATTAGCTGTCCAACATCAGTCTGCTGACTTATTCCAAAACCCCGAAACAATGAATATGCTGACAGAAAATCCAGCCATCTTCCCTTTGCCTTCCCACATGCTGCCCCCACCAGACAGTCAGTGCTCAGGTAAAGGCTGCTTTCTCAGAGCTACGGACAGAGCATGACAGGAATCTGAGGTTACATGATGCCTGAAAACTTCACTAGATAGCGAGTTCTAGGAACTGATTTTAATCCTTTCTTTACCACTAACTGCCACATGGCCTTGAGCAAGTCACTTTACCCTTCTAAATCATAGATTCCTCATCTGTAAAAGTGAGATCATTTTAGATCTTCTCTGTTTATTTTCTTAAACACTTAGCACTGACCTAGACCTAGATCCCTTCACATGTGTTCATCATTAGCTCCTTTCTTGAAGGACTTCACAGAGAGCACTATTTAAAGCCTAAATTACCTAGAACAGACTGTTAGAATCAGACTTTGAGGAGGCTGCTGCTAATATCTTAAAGGAAAATGAGAGAAATCCTGTTGGAAACTTGAAGGAAGGGCATCTTTGTGTTGTAACAGCAAGTTTAGCAACACTCTCTCCTGCAGGATTGTCAAAGGTAGAAATGGTACCTACTGCACTGGGTAATTCAGCTAAGAGGTTTTCCAGCCAGAGTGGGGAAGGGACCACCTGGCTTCCTGCTGCCGCTTATATTAAAATATTAAAGCCGAGAGAGAAGCTAAAGAAAGGACTTGCTGGTCTTGAAGATTCTGAAATTTCCTGGATGGCAAACAATACTAAAAATAGGAAATTACTCCTAAGCCAAGACCAAATTCAGGACACTCTAAGGAAACAATGTTCTAAAGGTGAAGCCAGGGGGTAACTATAAAATTCTTTGTTAAGCCCTCAGAAAGTTAAACAGTGATAGTTCCTGATCAATGCTCAGACTACACTCGGTCAGACAAAAGGCCCTCTGAAGAGTTCACAAGCTTGCCCCACAGCACATATAAATAAAATGATGGAGGTCATTATTGTACAGCACACGGAACTTACTCAACGCTAGGTGCCAGCCTGAACGGGAGTGGGGTTTGGGGGAGAACGGATATGTATATGTATGACTGAGTTCCTTCGCTGTTCACCTGAAACTACCACAATAGTATTAATTGGCTATACCCCAATACAAAATAAAAAGTTTAAAGTTTGAAAAAAGAAATAAAATAAAATTTTAAAAGTGGGGGAAAAGAAGATAGTAGGGGAAATGGAGAATATCTTTAAAAAATAATAATCGAGGTCCTAAAAGGCTTAAAGACCTTGTCCCTCAGCCATTTCAGCAGAAGCCCATGGAGACAGGATTTATCTCCAAGACATCTGAAGGTCTGGCTTTGTCTCATGGAGGGTCACGGAGGGTTTGAGAGACCAGAAGTTCTGCCGGTTTGGACTGAGACTGACAGAGGTAGTATAAAATGAATCTTTGAACCCCCAAACTTCTATAGCAGGAAAACAGTCGGAGAACACAACTCAGCTGCGAACGTGACACTCCCACGAAGGCGGAAGAATGGCTCCAAGGCGGGCCAGGTGCCCAGAGGACAGGATCAGAGCTGTGGAAAGCCGCTTCCAGGCAGGAGCAGGACTGGGCCCTAGCCAAGGCGCTTACAACGACGGCCTGGCTGGATCTCAGACCTGCTCTGATCGAGCAACTCCTCTGTGCCTCAGTCTGCCCTCTGTGAACAGGAATGTCTATGATGGTTATCCTCTGCTATGCCACTACTGTATGCTGGCTGGGCAGGAGACAGACCTGTTTCCTCAGTTCAAAACTTAAAATGTAATCCACCTTTCTTTAAATCGGCAAGAAATTCAAACAGAGACTTGACAAATGATGTTATATACAAATGAACAGTAAGTACATGAAAAGATGCTCAACATCATTAATCATCAGAGAAATTAAATTATAACTATAATAAGATACCAATACACCCACTGGAATGGAAGTTAGTGAAAGTTAAGTCGCTCAGCCGTGTCCGACTCTTTGTGACCCTGTGGACTGTAGCCCACCAGGCTTCTCCGTCCATGGGATTCTCCAAGCAAGAGCACTGGAGTGGGTTGCCATTTCCTTCCCACTGGAATAACTAACATTTAAAAGAATGGCAATACCAACCACCGGTGAGGATACATAGCAAGTGGGGCTTCAAACATTACTGACAGAATGTTCATTTAGACCTAAGTCTGGTAGTTCCTCATAAAGGTATGTACCTCCCCTATGACTCAGCCATTCCACTTCTAGGTATTTCCCCAAGAGAAATGAAAACATACATTCACACAAGAATGTTCAGAGCAGCTTTATTCATAGGAACTAAAAGCTAGACTACCCCAAATTTTCATTAACAGGAAAATGGAAAATCAAATTGTGGTACATTCAATCAACTGAATATCACTTAGCAATATAAAAGGAAAAGAGTAACCAGAATATGCAACAAGATAGATTAACCACAAAAGATGCTGAGTTAGAGAATCCAGACATTTCAAACAGGGAAAATTAACCCATGGTGAAGGAAATCAGAACAGTGGAGCAGTGCTTACCTCCAGCTGGGGAGGGGACAGAGGTTGACTCAAAAAGGGAAAAGAGGCCTTTCACAGATGATAGAAATGTATATGTGCGTGTGTGCTCAATCGCTCCGTTGTGTCCGACTCTTTGTGGCCCATGGACTGTAGCCCTCAAGGCTCCACTGTCCATGCAATTTTTCAGGCAAGGATACTGGAGTGGGTAGACGTTTCCTTCCCCAGGAGATCTTCCTGATCCAGGGATTGAGCCCAAGACTCTTGTGTCTCCTGTATTGACAGGCAGATTCTTCACCACTAGAGCTACCTGGGAGGCCTGTGACTGTATGAAAGTGAAAGACTCTCAGTCAAGTCTGACTCTTTGCAACCCCATGGACTATATAGTCCATGAAATTCTCCAGGCCAGAATACTGAAGTGGGTCGACTTTCCCTTCTCCAGGGGATCTTCCCGACCTAGAAATCAAACCGGGGTCTCCTGCATTGCTGGCAGATTCTTTACCAACTGAGCTATCAGGGAAGTCTTGATTGTATGGGTATATACAATTGTCAGAATCCATGTAACTGTACATTTTGCCTATTATTTTAGGATTTATAAATTCAATCTCAATTTAAAGAATGGCAATACCAACCACCGGTGAGGATACATAGCAAGTGGGGCTTCAAACATTACTGACAGAATGTTCATTTAGACCTAAGTCTGGTAGTTCCTCATAAAGGTATGTACCTCCCCTATGACTCAGCCATTCCACTTCTAGGTATTTCCCCAAGAGAAATGAAAACATACATTCACACAAGAATGTTCAGAGCAGCTTTATTCATAGGAACTAAAAGCTAGACTACCCCAAATTTTCATTAACAGGAAAATGGAAAATCAAATTGTGGTACATTCAATCAACTGAATATCACTTAGCAATATAAAAGGAAAAGAGTAACCAGAATATGCAACAAGATAGATTAACCACAAAAGATGCTGAGTTAGAGAATCCAGACATTTCAAACAGGGAAAATTAACCCATGGTGAAGGAAATCAGAACAGTGGAGCAGTGCTTACCTCCAGCTGGGGAGGGGACAGAGGTTGACTCAAAAAGGGAAAAGAGGCCTTTCACAGATGATAGAAATGTATATGTGCGTGTGTGCTCAATCGCTCCGTTGTGTCCGACTCTTTGTGGCCCATGGACTGTAGCCCTCAAGGCTCCACTGTCCATGCATTTTTCAGGCAAGGATACTGGAGTGGGTAGACGTTTCCTTCCCCAGGAGATCTTCCTGATCCAGGGATTGAGCCCAAGACTCTTGTGTCTCCTGTATTGACAGGCAGATTCTTCACCACTAGAGCTACCTGGGAGGCCTGTGACTGTATGAAAGTGAAAGACTCTCAGTCAAGTCTGACTCTTTGCAACCCCATGGACTATATAGTCCATGAAATTCTCCAGGCCAGAATACTGAAGTGGGTCGACTTTCCCTTCTCCAGGGGATCTTCCCGACCTAGAAATCAAACCGGGGTCTCCTGCATTGCTGGCAGATTCTTTACCAACTGAGCTATCAGGGAAGTCTTGATTGTATGGGTATATACAATTGTCAGAATCCATGTAACTGTACATTTTGCCTATTATTTTAGGATTTATAAATTCAATCTCAATTTAAAACAGGGATGTCATTTATAAAACCATTAAAATATCAGATACCTACAAATTATTCTAATAAAAAATATGTAAATCTTTCACAGAGAAAAAAATATAAACCATCAAGATAAACTGAAGAAGATTTGGTCTGCTTCATGGCTTCAAAGAATGATAATGTAAAGTTATCAATGCTCTGTAACTTAAACTGTGTAAATTAATCACAGTTCCAATAAAAATTCCAGTAGACATTTTTTTTTTTTTTGGTGGAACTTAACAAACTAATTCTAAGATATGTAGGAAAAAAAACAAAGGCCAAGGAGAAACAAGACACTTTTGCCAAAGACAAACAAAGAGGAAGTTTTTTCCACATATCAAACCTACTCTAAAACCACAAAAACTGAGAGTGGTTTTTGTGCAAGGATAGGCATCCCAGTGAATAAAAGAGAAATTTCAGAAATCCATTTATGTCATTTTATATGTGATGTTTGGGATCAAGTGGCACTACAGAGAAGTGGAAAGGGTATGATACTTATAATAAAGGGTACTAAGTTGACTGGATACTCACATGGGGAAAATAGTCTTCTCTGAACTCTATCTCACGCCATACACAAAATCAGTTCTAAGAAGAAGGCAACTTTAAATGTTAAAGGCAAAATAAAGATTCTAGACATATGTGAATATTTTCATCACTGTGAAAAAGGGTATATTTCTTAAGCAGGAAATAAATATGTACCAAACATAAAGAAAAAGACTAATAAAATGAAATACATTAAACCTAAGAATGTCAAAAGGCACATGAGAACAAAGTATACACAGACAAGTCACAAACTAGAATGACGTGTTGGCAATTTACACAACTGAC
This sequence comes from Madoqua kirkii, assembly GCA_006408675.1. NCBI lineage: Eukaryota > Metazoa > Chordata > Mammalia > Artiodactyla > Bovidae > Madoqua > Madoqua kirkii. The sequence continues at coordinate 44,496 of SJYC01048518.1, read as the reverse complement.
AAAGGACTGTCATTCAGGAAAGTTTAAAAAATTCCTATAAATAAAAAACAAAAAAATAATACAGCCCAATAGAAGTGTGTGAAAGGGATTTGAACAAGCACATTACAAAGGATAAGACCCAAATGGCCTTGTAGGAAAAATTGCTTACTCTCAGTCATCAAAAGAAAAGAGAAAAAGAAAGATAGCAAACTAAAACCACAGTGAGATGAGTAGCTCTACATTCCTAAAGCTTGGCTCAATTTTTAAAAACTGAAAATAATTAGTGTTGGTGAGGATTTGGAGCAGTGGAATTTTTACCCACTACTAGTGATTGCATCAGTTGGCAGAGTCACTGTGAAAAATAGCTTGACATTAAGTATTAAAGATAGTCATATCCTGAGAATTTCCTGATGGTCCAGTGATTAGAACTTCACACTTTCACTGCCCAGAGCCCAGGTTCAATACCGGGTGGAGGAAATAAGATCCCACAACCTGCAGCACTGTCAAAAATTAAAAAAGAATATACTCATCTCCCATAACCCAGACATATGTATACCCAACAGAAATGCATGTATATGGGCACCAGGAGACACAGTCATGAATGTCCATAGTAACTTTCTTTTTAAGATTCAAAACTGAAGACAACTCAAATGTCCACCAATAGTAAAAATGTGTAAATAAATTATAGTGTATATAAACAATATAATACTATATAGCAATGAAAAAGTCTAAAAATTTTAAACTGTTAAACTTCAGGCACATTTAACAATATGAATGAGTCACAGAAACCAGACTCAAAAGAAAAATTACTGTGTAGTTCTAGTCAGATACACTTTTAAAACAGCCAAAACTAAACTAGAGCTCCTGCTGCTGCTGCTGAGTCGCTTCAGTCGTGTCTGACTCTGTGCGACCCCATAGACGGCAGCCCACCAGGCTCCCCCGTCCCTGGGATTCTCCAGGCAAGAACACTGGAGTGGGTTGCCATTTCCTTCTCCAATGCAGGAAAGTGAAAAGTGAAAGTGAAGTCGCTGAGTCGTGTCCAACTCTCAGTGACCCCATGGACTGCAGCCCACCAGGCTCCTCTGTCCATGGGATTTTCCAGGCAAGAGTACTGGAGTCGGGTAGACTATAGCAATGAAGTCAGATTATGATTAGCTCTGAGGGAGCTTCAAGTGTGGAGACAGAGGAATGAGCATGAAGGGCCTCCTGGCTGTGTTCTCTTTCTAGACCTGGATGGGAGTTATACAGTTATTTGCTTTATTATAATTTAGTAAGCACATTTATGTTATATATATTTCTGTATGTAGGTTTCATTTCCTAACCAAAAACAGATAAAAAATATACACAACAATTAAAGTGACTGTCATGCAGCAAACACTCCGGAAATAGTCTTCACTATTATTCTCACAGTACCCTTCTCACTCCTGAGCACATAAAACAGACTTTCTTCTCCCTAAGGGCTCTCCAAGGAAAATTACAAGCTGTCACAGACAAAAATTGACCTTCCTCTCCTTCTCCCTTTGGGACAAAGGTTGTAGATAATAGGAAGGGACCCGGAAGCAGAGTCCCTCATTGCTCTACCAGACCTAGTCTGAGAGAAAACTCACGATTATCCTCATGTGCCCTTGCCCTCTGCTCCATGACTCTGTAAACTGGTGCAGCCAATTTGGAGAATCACTTCGCACTGCTAGGGTTCCCAGGTGGTGCAATGGTAAAGAATCGCCCGCCAATGCAAGGGACGCAGGTTCAAACCTTGCGTCAGGAAGATACCCTGGAAGAGGAAGTGGCACCCCACTCCAGTATTCTTGCCTGGAAAACTCAATGGACCAAAGAGCCTGGCAGGCCACAGTCCACCGGGTCGAAAAGAGTCAGACACAGTGGGGCAACTGAGTGCACAGCCACTTGCACTGTTCGCAGAGTGCAAAATGCACATCCCCTGGGACCCACCAATTCCACTTGCAGAAACACAACTCCTCTCAGAGGTGCTCCTGCACCGAACACAGGTACAAAGATGTTTAATGCAGCACTATTTGTAACAGCAAAAAGAGAAAGAGAAAAACCTGGGACTACTGCAGCATTCACCAACCAGGTATGGTGAGCACATTATGGAACAGTCACACAAGTAGTTGTTGCAAAGAATGAACTAGATCTAACTTACTAATATGGCTAAATCTCAAAAATATGCAGCTGACTAAAAAAAAAAAAAAGCAGTTGTAAAAGGTATGTAGAGTACTCTTTATGTACATTTAAGCATGCAAGATCAGGCATGTTGTTTCCAGATGTGTAACAAAATTATGCAAAAGCAACACTTCAGGAAAGTGGCTACTTGTGAGAAGGCAGGTTGATGGGACTTGGGAGAGACGGCTGTAGCTCAGTCTTTAGTAGTTTATTACTTTAAGTATCTGAAACATATGATAGAATAGTTACAATTACTTAAGTCTGGTGGTGGGTATATCAAGTGTCTGCCTCATTATTATGTTTTCTTATATCTGAAATACTATCCAACTTAAAAAAATAAATGTGAACTATCTCTCTTAAAACATACTCCAGGCTCCTATCTCCCTCACAAAAGATCATTTCTTGAATTCTGTCAGATTTTTTTCTCCTTCCCCAAGATGCAAATGGAAATTTATGATAAACAAAGGTTGGTAGTAGGATCACTCATTCTCCACCAGGCCATCCTGACCTCAGCCTCCCCGCCACCCTGCCCCATCCCCCATGCAGCTCGTCTGGAAGGATATCAGGTCCGTGCAGCGCCTGGACTCTGGCTTCTGATTGGGTTTGACAAATAGGAGACAGAAGCAGGGAGAGCCCAACAGGAAGAAAGAAAGGACCAGGCATGTATTTATTCCCTGGCTTCCTCCCTGTGGGCCCCAGGTTGGAAGTGGCTCCGTTTCTCTGCTGGAAGCCACACAGCCGTCCGCAGGCCTCTCCCGGGCTCCCACTCGGCTCCCGGCTGCAGCATCCTCCCTTGCCCTGCTGCTCTAGTCCTGAGGTGGTACCATGGCTTCTTCCTGTCACAAACCCAAGGGGTCCAGTGCGCCTTCCGGTTTTCCTTCATTCTGCCCACAGCTTTATAAATGGCATCCTCATTAGGCTTCCCTTGATTCCCTGCTTGAATATGCCGTCTATTTCTCACTGGTATCCTGACCTCATGGAACACAAGGGAAGTTCTGTGAGAGCCCAAGGGATCCAAGAAAGCTGCAGAGATAAAGCTCCTACCTGAGCAAAGCCTTGAGAGAGGAGCAAGCGCTTGTCAGTCAAAGGTTATGATCGAGGGAGCAGGCAAGAGTGGCAAGACTGAGGGAACAGCTTTTACAAAGGTCTTTGCCTTAGGTTGACCATATGAACTTACCAATATTAGACCATTTTTGGATACACAAAAAATAAAAGGCAATTTCCTGTGGCTCAATAAATAACAGGATTCAGACTATGATGACCTTAAATGGGAAAGCAGCCTACCGGAGCAGGAAGAATCAACATGAGTCTGTCCCTACAGGGTGGATGTCAGGAAGGGTGGAGATAGCATTAATCTGAAGAGGAGGAAAGTTAGCTTTACAGAGAGGGATGAAACGTGCTCTCTCTCTTTTATTTCTATTCAAACAGAAACACAGACCTCTCTCTGTTCCTCCTATGTCTGGATCTGCAATCTACTTCTGACAAAAAAAAAAAAAAAGGCAAATGCAAACAGGTTATCTTGAGCCACAGCTCTCACAGCTAGAGAGATCCTTAATATTTTATTGACTTATTTCAAAGATTAAAAAAATAATGAGGCACAGGGATTAGAGTCTTGCCCATTATCATGCAACTCTGGGAGCCTCCAATTGGATGGACATGAGTTTGAGCAAGCTCCAAGAGTTGGTGATGGACAGGGGAAGCCTGGCATGCTGCACGCAGTCCATGGGTTGCAAAGAGCTGGACATAACTGAACAACTGAACTGAACTGATAATGGAAGACTTCGGAAAGGAATGAGTTTGGGTTGAGTTGTCCCATGATACAATTCTATCATGGGTGAAGAGGGTGAAGGTCATTACACAGAAGGGTCACACACTATCAGAGGTGAAGGACTAAAAGTCTGCATGGACAGAGAGGATGCTGAGAACAAATCAGCTTCGCTGGAAGAGCAAAGATGCATTTGGCAAATCATTTCCCTTTATTAACCTTATCCTTGGAAATTAATCTTTTCCTAGACTTGTTAAGCTGACCAAATTTATTATCCTTGATGACAATAACCTTCCCAGATTTGAGAAGAATTCAAATATAAATCATATATTTTTCCTGAGATCAGGCCCACAGTCCTGCTCCTCAAAAACTAACATTTTGGTGTTTAATAAGCCAGGGAAATTAGGTCATGTGTTCCACATTAGCCAATTGGGAAAAAAATTAGTAATATTTAAAGTTAGAGTTGTTTTGATCACATAACTTCTCTCCTGACATTCTAACATTTGAGTTTTGAGTTAATATATACTCTGGAACCAGATTTTCAGACGCCTGTGTTCAGAGTGAGAGCACCTTCCTTGCATCCCACACAGTTTAGTGACCTTAAATATCTGTGGTCCCAGGCTTTACCTGATGGTCCAGCATGGGGTAGTGCCTGGGTCTATTGAAGCAGAGCTCAGATCATTACAAACAAGGACTGTAGTGCTTTGGAATAAGAGAGTAAAGAGTAAGGTGAACTCTCACAGGAGCAGGGAGTGGTGACTAAGTCCTAAGGCAGGCCGAAATCTTGCCAACATACCCACCCTGATGGACAGCCAACAACATCAGCATCATTACCAACCAGGAAGAAGGACCCTGCAGATTAAAGTCCTCCAGAAGCACACCACTCATGGGCCTATGTCTATTGGCTCAAAGTAAACAGGTAGGCCTATTACTTTTGTAATTATTTTATTTTGTGTAATTATTACTTTTGTAATTATTGTCTCAGGGACCCATGCTTACAAATAGGTTACTGAGTTACTTATTTCAGAACTAAGTCATCAGTCATCACCCCAACCCTAAGCCCTTGGGCAGAGCTGGAAAATGACCAAAAGTCAACAAAACGGTCAAAGAACTGTCCCCTAGAAAGGACCTCAGTGATGACATAGTTTTAAATTATCACCCTGAAAGTGAGAAAACACAGGTTGATGAACAGTTAACACCCAAAGCCCTTAACTAGTAAGAACAGGGTTGCACTTGATTGCAAGTCTATCACTGACCAGCAGTGGCTCCCAGATCTTTCTTCAGGACATAGTCCTCTATCTCATACTGTCTGGAAAAGTTCTTTTCCGTCCCCTTCTTTTATACAAACCTTTCCTCCCTTTTGTTCAGTTGTTTCTGATTAATGACTTTGTGTTTGTCTTCTTGAAAGAGACTATATCCATTTGGTATAATTTAGGACATATTTATTGAGTTATGTAAGTGATAGGCCTTGTGCACATATTAAGTACATGGTCAATATTTCTTAAGCTGGACTATGTCTGGGAGGTACCTCTATCATCAGCACGTGAGGGAGGAAAGGATATGGGGGCAGGATGATGAGAAATATGGCCAAGCTAGTACACTAGTCATGATGTAATTGGTGAAAAAAGGACTGTGGTGGTGAAAGGAATGCAAATCATAGGGAAAAGTGTGGAACGCATTTCAAAGTAAAGCTGGATGTCAGGAAAAGAAAAAAGAGAGAGAATAATCAAAAAATTACATTTTATACCCTTCAAATGTGAGGCACCAACTGGGCACATTTGGAGGAGTCCAATAAGCAGCATGAAATGCAAAGGTGGGAGGAATCAAGGTCAGAGTCTGTAGAGGGGGATGGCTTAAGCTGTGGAGAGGGACCTTGCCTTGCTGGCAGTTAACAGAGCTCCCTGCTAAAATTCTCCCACTGCTTTGGAATATTTCAACTAGACCCAGGACTGGCAAAGATATTAAAAACAGGAAAAGTGACTAGGACAAGACCAGCAGCCCACACTGGCTACCTCAAGGAAAAGGCCAGCCCCTGCCCTTTTGCTCAGCCAGCATTCTTCCTGAGCATCATTCTCAATGCCCACCTCCTTCAGGAAGCCCTCCTGTTTTGATAAGATGAGAAACACTGGCTGTCCTGCCTCAGTTTCTAGATTTGGGCATATCAGTCATCCCCAGGTTTCTATTGGTGGCATACATGGGCACTTAATGATAATTATTTTCTGATGATACTGTAGTTGCTTAGTCATCCATCTAAACATTACCCCTCCAGTAACTGCCCATTTTCCCACTGTTAGCTCCCTCTCAGACTCCATGCCCAGTACCCTTCCATCCTCTCCAGGTTCCTTTCAGCTCTCTTATCTATCCATATCCCTGATAAATTCCAGCAAAAACTGAGTTTTATTCAATAAAACTTAAAAAATGGACTCATGCCACAAAGGATGAACCAATAGACTTTGGCTTTTTAAATCTTCTGCATATGTTAAAACTGCTACTTCCTAAAGTGTGCCAAAGATCTCTATTTGATAAACTTCCAACTGAATCGCATTTTTAAATATTTGTAAAATTTCCTCTAGAACATGCAAGAGTGACTAGCGATGATGATGATCAAAACAGCAGTGAGGAAACTGGATAAAAACAGCCAACCACTAAGGCCACCCAAGTAGGGAAGCCAAATCACAGAGGAGCAAGAAACTCTGGGCACAAAACCCTCTGGGAAAACCTTTGGTTTCCTCTTTTCCAGAACAAAAATGCAGTCATACAGTGGTTTATCTTATCATGAAAAGGGTGCCCAGCCCAAACATGAGAAGGGCCGGGGCTTTGGACACCCTACCCCAGCAGGCTTGCAATGTACCACAAACAGCCAACAGGATGTTAAGACTCATCATCCAAGGTCTTCTAGGTTACTCAGACCTGCAATAACTTGACCAATCACATCCCGTTACTGGTATTTCAGAATAGCAAGGGCCTTAAGAGGAGAAACTTGAAATCTGAAATTCTCATGGCCTATGACTTGAGCAGGTCTCATATACTCAGCATTTCCTATTTGATCCATCACACCTCTGTATAACAGATTGAAATGAGCAATTTAAACCAGATCAACCATTCCTTGGCTTGAAGTTTACCAGAAGAGAAGGAAAATTCCATGCAAGACATTTCACTACCACAGTTAACAACAGCATCTTGTCTTCTAAGGCAGCCCCTCCAGTAAGAGCCCAAATCAGACCCCACCACACCCCATAATGGGGACTTGGCTACAAACGTTTCTCATCTGAACCCAATCAGTTTATAGGGCATTACACAGAGCTATGAATGTATTCCATATGCATTCCATCTCTGAAATTCTGGGGTCCCAGCCCCAAATCAAAATCATATTACTACTATTGTTGTTATTCAACATTTGTTCTTTTTTACAAGTGCAAAGTGCAGCATAATCACTTCACTAGTATCTTATCATCTGGAGCCCAGTCTCCATTCACTGCAGAGGCTAGAAATAGGCATAAGCTGGGGAAATATATTGATATTGCTGAAGCTTGGTATTATCCCCTCACCAACCCATCCACCTATCCTTACCATCCAAAGGGAAGGAAGGATTGGCCCGACATCCACATGAGATTTTATTAACAGAGTCGACCTCACACGTGATGATAACAGTTACTTAATGCAGTAAAAGCAAACAGAGCTCTGATCCTCCCAAAGAGTGTGGGAGTCTGTGAGGCTCACACTCTCAGGCCCAGTGAGGAACGCTGATGGGAAGAGGCACAGAGAACTCCTGCTTCCTCTCCTGGAGAGTATCTGCAAGTTCTGGAAAAAGATGGTCCCTGAGTCTGAGCCTGTTGGAAAGAAGAGCATAATCACCTAGCATATTTCTGAAGGGCAGTGGTCCACTTACAGCATTATTACCATCTATTTCTGAAATTCTGAGCGAATACCCCTTTTCCACTCCTACCTCTGCTCCAGCACGCTCAGGTCAAGTTCTCAGGCCTGCCAGCGTGCTTGAGCATTTCCCATCATCTCGATGGTGACCTAAGCAAAAAGGACATGGAAGGTGAGTTGTCTGCCTGTAAAATGGTAAACAACAGCTTTCGGAGCTCACAAGAGCAGATCCATACTTGGAGATACGCCCTCCCACTGCACACACCTACTTCTACCAACCATGCTCAGTGTGGCTCAGAACCAATGCCTCTGTGACAGCTGGTGCTCTGGAAGCACGCCTGGAGGGTGAGGGGGAGCCTTTTCTCGATTTGTAGGCATTTCTCCCATAAATTTTTTTTCCACCTTGGTGCCTGTTACCACTTGCCTGTTAGCCAGATATAGCATAAGACAAAATAAATGAATGTGTAGAGACTATTGAGAAAATACAGAAGCAAACACTCACACATCCTTCAAGAGTTTTTCTTCTCCTAGCCTGGGCTGCTTATGTTTGTGGTTTGATATGATCATTTGTTCACTGGAGAAATTGTTCCTTTCTCATTTGAGTGAGCTCAATAGACCATATTCTATGGCATTCTGAAAAAAGCCTCATGATTCTCAGGCCCCAGCCCCCAACCCAGGTAGGTTCCATGACAGAGTACTGTGAAAGGGTATTTTTCAGTCAGGTCTGAGTTCCACCCCTGGGCAATTTCTTTAACTCGCCTGACTTTTCCAAGCTTCAGTTTCCACATAAGTAAAGAGGAAATAACAGTAAGCACTTCATAGGGGAACATTCTGAGGACTAAACGTAATCATGTACGCAATGTGCCTGTGTAAAGGAGATTTTATTCCTAGGGCTAAATGGACATGTGTCTGTCCGCATGCGTGCTCAGTTGTGTCTCTTTGAGATCACATGGACTGTAACCTGCCAGGCTCCTCTGTCCGTGGGATTTCCCAGGCAAGAATACTGGAGCGGGTTGCCACTTTCTACTCCAGGGGAATCTTCCCGACCAGGGATCAAACCCAAGACTCTTGTATTTCCTGCAAAGGAGGATTCTTTACCACTGCACCATACATTTTAAATATATCCAGCTCAGTTCTTCAGTTGCGAGGTGATCCACCAACAGCCTTCCTTTCGCTTCCCTTTTAATCACTCTCCAAATTTCCCAAAGGGCTGTCACTCCATAGCTTCTCTGCCCTCAGACTTCTCAGAGCCACAGGAAGATATGTCAGTCCCTGCTTCACAACACAGGACTTCAAGGCTGTGTGTAAGCTCCCACTCAGCACCACGAGCTGACAACAGCCACAAACAGCCCCCAGAAAGCTCTAGGGACCTGAAGCTCAGGCGAAAATAAAGCCAGAGAGATAGAAGGTATCTGCACACCTACACCTAAGAGGATCTCTCCTGACCAGGCCAAACCCTGCAGATCCCCCAAAGGAGTGCCCAGAGCTCTTCAGATGCCATCCACCGCAGCCCCAGGTAGGGTTCCCTGGTGGTTCAGTTGATAAAGAATCTGCCTGCAGTGCAGGAGACTGCCTACAATGCAGAAGACCCAGGTTTGATCCTTGGGTTGAAAGATTCCCTGGAGAAGGAAATGGCAATCCACTCCAGCATTCTTGCTTGGGAAATCCCATGGACAGAGGAGCCTGGTGGGCCACAGTCCATGGGGTCACAAGAGTCAGACACGACTTAGCGACTAAACCACCACCACCGGCCCCCAGGTCACCTCGTCACAGCTTTGCCTGCACCAGGCCCAGGGATTTTAACCAAATGCAAAAAGAAAAATGCAAATAGTTCTTCTTTAAGCAAAGAACAAGTTCTCTCCATCCAGTAAGAGCTAACCCCTTGGAGATGCACCGCCTGCTGCTTCATCACAAGGTGTTAATCAGTTGGCATAAGAATGTGGATAGGAAAGGCTCTCCTGGAAGACAGAAGAAAAGCTGGCTGGGCAGGAATGCTGGGTCCCTGGCCCCCTCCCCAGAGATGTTCCATTTTTTGGCTTCCTTAAGGTGAATCTAACTGTTTAAACAAGATTAAACAAGCATGGAATTTGAGAGGGAGAGGGAAGAAAAAAATTTTTTTAAGGCAAGAGAATTTTTCTTCCCAAAAGACCCAAAACAAATCTAAACTGCAAGAACAGCCTTAGCTCTTAACAGCTAAAAAAGTAAATAAATAAATCTTCCAGGCTGAAAGTGTCTAAGGGAAATTCATTTCCTGTGGTCAATGTAACACAGAGGAATAACAAAGGAACAATAAACCCAGAGTCACCACCTTCATTTTGCATTAGGAAAAAGAAACACATAGAAAACTTTCCATCCCCAATGCATTTCTATTTAGAACACCAGCACCAGCCACTGTAACATAAGAAAACCATGTGCTCTGTTAGACCCCTGAGAGTCTCACGATAGACCACACACAAGGATTCCGGGTCAGACTTCTGATTCACACCTTCATCTGTTCATCAATTTAGTCTTTCAACGACCTGGACCATGCTACTCCAGGTACCATGCTAGACACTGAAGCTACCACCAGGAACCAGATGGACATGGTGCTTTCCTCCGAAGAGCTTGAAGACTCGTGGGGTAGGAGGCTTGTAAACTTGTCATATTAGGTGCTTTGCAGAGAGGCAACACGACTGGTTCTGCCCAAAGGGGTTGAGGCAATAGACTCCCTCAGATGAAAGGTGACGTTTGCCAGGATCCTAGAGAAGGAACAGGAGTTCTTCAAGAAGAAGAGAATCAGGAGCTTTTTAAGTGAGTCAGAGAAGTGTTCCTGGGCACTCTATGTGCTAGGGACCTAGCTGGGAAGGAAGGACAGCTGTGCCCCGACTGCCAAAGCTTTATTTACCATTCTTCCGAGCTCCAGCTCTGAAGTGGTATTGGAGCTTCTCAGAAGGCACAATGACATCATGAAGGCAGCACTGGCGTAAAAGCCCAGAAACCAGGGAATCTGCCGACTCCGAGCTCTGCGATCTTGGGCAAGGGTCTCACTTTCCTTCCCTGTCAAATGAAAGAACTGAGCTGAATGATTTTTTATTCCATGAGAGGCAAGTGAAACAACTGGAGGATGGAAGCATGGTTACAAAGCAGACTATGCAGCTATCTGCCGGGGCAGGCCCCCCACATCCTTGGGCTTTCTGATTAACTGGGTCTGGTCATGCACATGCCCATTCACATGTGTGCACACTCTGTCACACCCCTCTGAGCCATCCTCCATTTGCTCACCAAAAAGTGATAGGACTAAAATGCTTCTGGGATACACAGTGCCTGAAGGATAAAGCTAAAAGTCCTCAACATAAAAGAGAAAGCCCTTCATAACCCTGCAGTCTCATATCACAAACTTTATAACTAGACGTTCAGGCTCCAAATCATGCCACATCTCCCTGACCCCAACTCCCTTAAAGTATCATGTGGCCTCATATATCTGCTCCTGGCCCATGCAGCTTTGTCTGCCTGGAACGCCCTTTCCCTCCCCTTGCTCACTTGGCAAACCCTTATTCACCCTTTAAAACTTGCTCTAGAATGACCTTCCTGGCAAAGCTTGTCCTCATCTCCCATCACCCCTCCCTGTGCATACTTCTGTCCATGTCTGGGACACAGGATGTAGCCTCTGCCTTATGTTGCTCTCCCCTGCAGAAGATGAACTCCTCAAGAATGAAGACTGTGTCTCAGTGACTCTTGTACCCCAGATCCTGGGACTACATATGGACACAACAGATGTCTGTAAGCAGATGTTTTTCAAACTGATCATTTGCATTTCTATTAACTTTTCTGACTGTAGGCACATTAATACAGGATGACTGACCCCTTAATAGAGTTGGGAACTAGGGTCTCCTAGAGCTAAACTGCTGCTGCTGCTAAGTTGCTTCAGTCGTGTCTGACTCTGTGTGACCCCATAGATGGCAGCCCACCAGGCTCCCCCGTCCCTGGGATTCTCCAGGCAAGAACACTGGAGTGGGTTGCCATTTCCTTCTCCAATGCATGAAAGTGAAAAGTGAAGTTGCTCAGTTGTGTCCGACTCTTCACAACCCCATGGACTGCAGCCTACCAGGCTCCTCCGTCCATGGGATTTTTCCAGGCAGGAGTACTGGAATGGGGTGCCATTGCCAGAAAAGAACTATCTAGCATGACTGGAGGCCCATCATCTCCTTGTATACTCCCAACTTTTCATGAACTCCACACCAGACAATGGGAAGACAGGTAAGAGGTGGGCTTCTCAGACTTGCCCAGCAATGTCATTTTCATGAAGCTACAAACTCAGAATTAAAATGAATCCTAGAAGACACAGCAAACTTCCACCACAGCAGAGCCCTTCAACATGGCACCCCTGACCACTGCTCATCCAAATTCAGTGGGACTCACTACAGTATGAAGGAGTCTATCCTATTCTTAATTGGTTACTAGAAAATTCTTCCTCAGTTAGCCCATAAAATCCCAGCATCCCCTGTGCTCTTGTCTCAATAATGCTTCAGTCTATTAATAATTAAACAGTCTAACAATAAAAAACAGGTGAAGATGAAATTTTTAAAATGTCCTAGGATTTCTCAAATATTATTAAAAGGCAACCAAATAATAAACTAGAGACAGTTTCTCACAGTCCTCTCTCCCCGTATTTCTCTTTTGATGCCCTACTCAGTTACAGACACCCCCCCAAAACACTCCCTCTTTTAACCATTCCCAGCCAACCTAGGAGCAGACTGCAAACTCCTTCCACAGTACCACACCCCCTCTGGCTCTCTGGTAGTACAATTATTGTGGATAATCTTAGCCTTTCTAGTTTTTTAAATTTTCTTTTATTTTCCCTTTTACCCCACTCCCTAGATTCTGCACTACAAAAGATTATAATGGAGCTTCCTTGATACTGAAAACCTATTTTTCATTCCTTCATTATATGTTGGCAGAAACAGAAGCACTCACACAACAGGAAGCCAGCACACTTTCCCTGCTTCATTTCTTCTCCACTCTACACCGCCCCTATTTCTTCATTTGACCCTCCAAGAGTCTCCATCATTGTGATATTTGTTGTTGTTCAGTTGCTCAGCCATGTCCGACTCTCTGTGACCCCATGGACTGCAGCACACCAGGCTTCTCTGCCCTTCATGGTCTCCTGGAGCTTGCTCAAACTCATGTCCATCGGTCGATGATGCCATCCAACCAGCTCTTCCTCTGTCGTCCCCTTCTCCTCCTGCCTTCAATCTTTCCCAGAATCAGAGTCTTAACCAATGAGTGGCTCTTCGCATCCTTAAATAATTCCCACTGTCTTTAAAAAGAAGTGCTCATAACTGACATAATCATTCAAGTGTGGTTTCATGACACAAAGCACTGAAGAGCTTTCTGTGAAGAAGAAATTTCATTAATGAAGATACAGAACGCATTACTTTTGCCACATTTTCTATAAAAGAAAAGTACAGCCCAGTTCAAACCTGGACACACTTTGAGAAATGGCCGCTACAAGTAAGTAACGGGCCAGGCGAGTGGCAGAGGGATGGACGTGCGCCTTAGGGCCTCAGCAGGATGGGGCACTCACAGGGCAGGCCCCCACATGGCGCCATCTGAGGGGCTCTGCTTCCCCACCCCTCCCACCAGGAAATCCCCACCAGCAGCGCTCGAACATGCTACTCAAAGGCATCAAAAGCAGCTGTTACAATGCACCTGTGCCACCAGGAAGCTGACATCCTCAGAACTTGTTATCAATGAGTGTCTCAGCTCAAGTTAAGATTTTATCGGCTACTGCTAAAGGAAGTAAGGAAAGGTCTGAAATTTGCCACCGCGGAAGGTTGTGTGCATCCAGGGGAAGCAGGAGGTGAGGGAGGCGTAGTGAGAGGAGTCAAGGGCGCATCTAAAGGGAATGGCAAGAGCCTGGTAAGGGGACGGCACGGCCCACAGGCACACTCAGTGACCAACCTGGCGAGTGGCTCGCAGTGAGCAGCCGTCTGAAGAGGTGCCCAGCTTCCCTCGGCCTCCATGAAGCGCACAGCGAGGGTGCCCTCTAGCGGCAGGAACAAGCGCGCACCACTCCTCGCTTCGTAGAGCAGCAGGGATTTCAATGTTCGTTACCTCCCATCCGCATTCATTCAACAAACATTGGTTGGATTCCCGCTACGTGCTGAACACCACGACGGACACTAGGGAGACGTGAGGCTAAAATATAATCTCAAGCAGATTTCCGCCTGGCTGGCAAGTCCCACCAATCATGGTAGACGTGTGTGTCAGTGACGGTGGGCATGCAGAGGCAGAAACGGTGATTGGAAGGTCTTCCAAAGAGAGGTGACTGTCCAGCCAAGATGTCTGCCACCAGACAGATAAGTGGGAGAAAAGCCTTCCAAAACAGAAATAGCACAAACTGGAAGTGTTCTCACCCCATCTGGGAAAGGGGTAAGATGGGGTCACAGCCAAAGAGCTAACTGGAGAGGGGTCAACCGGCTCAGATTGAGGAGGGTTTAACCTTCATCCAGAAGGTGACGGAAGCCACTGAGGCACAAATCTGTTTTACAGACTTAGAAGGACTTCTCTGCAGAGGGGACAAAAGGTGAACTGCAAAAAAAACTGAAGGTCTAAACTGAGGACCAAAAAAGCAAGGAGGAAGAGCTGTGAAGGCGAGAGGGTCTCCTACCTGGGAGAGCGGGTGTGCAGGTTAAAGGAAACGGGAGAGTCTAGACGAATTCCCAGCCTCAGGCTTGGGGGGCTATCTTGATAGTTATGTCATTCATCAAACCAGAAATTATGAGAAGGAGCTGATGAGGAGGAAAGATGGAGAGCTCAGTTCTGAGCATGTAGGACTGGATGTTCCTGAGGGACAACCAAGAGTTGTCTGGGCAGTAACTGCTAGTTGACTTTAGACTGGAGCTCTGGGAAATAATTTTGGGGTTGGGAGTCATCTATGGCCTTGTAAGGGAAAACATCTCTTAACGGGGGGCAGTTAATACGAAAACAGAAAAATAGCTGAGGCAAGGCCCTTAGAGAAAGCTAATTTTTAAGGAACAGGCAGAAGAAGAGCTGCCCACCCCCTCTCAGAAGAAAAGATTGAGGTGGAGGGAAAACCAGAAAAGAATTGAAGCCGTGGAAGAGAGCTTCAAGAAGGGTGAGGTCAACCTCCTCCAAAGAGCACCAAGTCTACAAGTCTTGCAGAGCTGAGAGAAGGCATGTGGTCTTACAGACACTCAGCTTCATGATCTCTTCAATTTGGATGCTGAAAATGTCAGTCTTTCCTTTCTTTCTACCGCTCAGCATCCAGACTACTTAGGTAAACAATTTGGGGGTGGGGGGGAGGAACAAACCCTTGGTTTGATAACTCCCATCACATGACTGATAAGGATTCAATGAAATCATTTACATAGAGCACCTAGAAAACTGCCCGGCACATATCAGGCACTCAAAGCTAGCTCCCTCCCCAGCTGTGATAGGGTAACTAGCAAAGGAAATCCAACAGGATACAGACCCACATGAGACTGGCTGGTGTCTCGGCTGATAAGGCCATGGCTCCCATCACTGAACTGGGTAACTAAGAGTGGGCTCAGGTCAGGTGGACATGATCGCCACCAAGTAGACATTGTGGTGCCTCGTGCATGCAGCTGGGGGGTCAGAAATTGGACCCTGAGATTTCAATCCCTTTCTGACCTCAATGACCCATCACAACAGTGGTATGAGGTAGGTAGTACCATTATTCCCTGTTTACAGATGAGGACTGGACTTATAAGGATTATGTAATTCTCCCAATGCCACACATTCTTTCTCAAGAAACAGGGTCTGTTTTTAAACTATGTCATCTCTCATGTCCCTTTGGAAGATTTAGGAGAACCAGAGAGGAACAGGCACACCCACATCCATTAACTATATTGGATGGCAGCCACTCTGAGCCAAAGCCCAATTTTTTCTCAGCTCTGCAGCTAGTTCACTATCCTGCATTCATGAAGCTCCTCTCACTGTTCAGGGCCTCAGTTTCTCCATCTGGAAGTAGAAAGAAGTAGGCCAGTGCCTGCCCCTCCCTCTAGGGAGCGTCTGTGCTGAGATCATGTCTGACTGTTGGCTTGGACAGAGGGAAGCCCAGTCCTCCTCCTCACTTGAAGGGGATGTGCACATTCAGAAGTCTAGACCAATGGCACGGTGCCTGCCTGATTACATCACTCACTCCCGAGGCAGAGAACAAGAAGGAACTTGGGGGCTTCAGTGCCGGTTCTCCACAATGAGTAGCAGGTAAATAAAAGCTCAAGTCCCATGATAAACCTTCAAAAGGAAAGGTGCCAGGTCAACTGGCCAAGGCTCAACTGAACTCTGGCGAGGTCTGCACATCACCTGTGGATCTCAGGGCCTGAGTTTTCCTCTGCCATCACATCTAACCTCATCCCTTCCCCTGATTCTAATCAAGCCCCAAGTTCTAAATCCAAACAACGAAGTCGGGGCATCTTTATGGGATATAATGTAAAGAAATCTCTTTATGGGGTTCCTCTAACATCTCACACCCTCAGCTTATCAACCTCTTATATTCTCCATCTGTCCCACCATGTCTTCCTTTCCTTCTCTTTCCTGCGCTCTCAGTGTCTCTTGCCCTCCTCCTACTCTACCATCTACACACATACACACACGAACACCTGCACATATATGTGTACACACATGCACACACAGTTCTAAACATTCCAACCTGCAGAAAGGAGGGAGCCACCCTGAGGCTATCTCAGCACTCTAGCCTGCAGAATTGACACTCATGTGCCTGGAATGCTCCCTACCTCTTCACTGAGCCCATCCCTTCTTCCAGTCTACCTGCTTCTCAGAACCCACTTCCCCTGGAAGGTCTTCTTACATTAATCACATAAGAGCAGTTCCCCAGCTCCACCCTCCCTCAGTCTGTAGGAAATATCTTAAAAGTTGTTCCCACAAGCTACTTTCTTACCTCAATTATTCACTCAATGCTTTGTCTAACCTCCAAAATGCTCTTAACCTTTGTGTGTAATTGATGTTTATTCTCTACTGGCAAGTTATGTAACTAACTCCCTGGTGCTTTCCCATGGTCATGTGGGCGTCCCCGCTTATCAGCGGTGCAGGGAGGGGGAGCTCTCTGCGCAGCACCAGATAGGCATAGTAAGGAATTTGTAAAGATGAAAACAACGATGATCGCATTCAACAATTATTTATTGAGCTCCTCCTATTTGCTCATCAGTGTGCTGATCTGGGGCTGGGGTTGTGAGAAAGCCGTTAAAACCTATAAAGCATAGACCTTACAAGAAGAAAATCATTTCAGTTCCTCACGTAGAACCATAATTCAGAGTTTAAAAGCTTTCTCAAACATTGGCATTTGATCTTTGTCCCTTTAAGATAGCCGGTGGGATATCATTGTCTCACTTCACAGCTCAGAGATGTGCATACCTTGCCAAAGGTCACACAGCACAGAGTGTCAGAACAGGGACTCCTGACCCCAGATCCAGGGTTCAGGGAAGCAAAGGAAACAATAAACCCCCAAATACAAACCTCCAAAGGCGACAGACAAAACTGTAGGTACAAAAGTGTACAGATGACACACATGAAAGGTATCTGACGAATTAATATGAGGCAGAGTCAGCCACAGAGGAGGGCCTTGGGGTGGACAAAATAAACACCACCCAGAAATGGCCTCTAGGGACAGCACTGAGCTGCTGCCCTTCAGGCCACAAGCGCTCTGCTCTGGGACAGCGTCACGCTGCCCACGTCGGACACAGAGAACAGCTTTAGCATTATCCAATAAATCATTTTCTGGGCACCAGTAGCAGGAAATAGTTTGACTTTAAATGACATCTACATCTTGAAGGAAACTAAAATCAGCAGTTTCTACTGCCATGACCCATTCGTTCTTCCCACTGGACACCAGGGCTGGAGGCTTGGCTTCCCTTGCTGCCCCAACCCACGTCCCACACCTCGGCAGCTCACAGAACTTCTACATCGCAACTCAGCCTGCATGTCCATCTCCATTAACACACACAAGTGTGCAGACGTGAGGATGTGTGTGCCTGGCCATGCCACCGATCCTCACTCTCCAGGTCTCAAACATGTTAGTTAGGCTAGTACATTTTTGTTTGCATGAGCCTGAGATCACCCAGCGTTTCCTCTGGTCACTGGGTTTCTTGACAGATCCATGGACACAGGGACCCAGAGGAGCCAAGCAGCCCGGCATTGCGGGTGGGCTGAGCACCTGGAGCTTGGCTCTGGCTGTGCAGCAGCCCTGGGGCCCTCAGCCATGGAACCTGCACATCTTCCACCTATCTTTCCACCATTTTAACACGATGTGACTTCCTTCTGTGCCTCCCTCTCGTTTCTCGCTGAGCAGTTCTCCGACTCCCTAAGCTGAACTTTTTCCCACCTCCAGCTCCGCTCATCAGAGCACCGCTCCTCTCGAATGCAGGCCTGCCTGCATCTAGCCTGGCAGCTCTCCTCTCCCACATCATGAGCCTGCAGCTTCAGCTCCCATGGCTGTTTCATTCTCTTGGTGTTTTCTGGTTCATAACAGTCTGAGGGGAATATCACTTGGCGTGGCTCACCATTTCAAATAACCAAGTCACTGGCAGGCCCATGAGTTAGTTGCACTTGAGGCAGGTGCCCTGTCTGATCAGGGGCTAGGCTGGTGCACAACTGTTAGCCTTGTGTCACTCACACTCACTTGGCCTTTCCCCTCCACAGGTGACCCTTTGTATTGTACACCTGGGACCCCACAGTAGCCCTTCAGCCAAGCCCCTGCTTCCCACACTGAGCCAGGATTTAAACCCTAGTCTTGCCAGGAATGCTTTCTTTATTAATCTTTACTGTCTGGTGCTTCCATTTGTCTACTTCCATTGTCTAGTTGACTCATCAACTGACTGCAAAATCCTCAAGGCCAGGGAGGATCTCACCTTTCCTGTGTATGACAAAGCACTGAGTATAACATGCCACTGAGGCCAGAGATGTGAATGAATGAACACGTTAATTAATTTAGGGAGAAAAAGATGGATCGGCTGAGCATCGCTGTCTAAAGCAGTTAGCCTGCAGATCCCTAGACAAAAGGCCACGTTCCCCTGAACTCTTCTGGCTCCAGGGTCCACTACCCTGCTTCCCCAGGATCTTCAGGCTGCAGGCAACTAAGCCCTCAGCTACCCCAGACACCAGACCTGGAGGGTCTGTGGAACGCCTTCCCTGTCTTTTAGTTTATGCTGCTTTGAGCCCACATGGAAAACTAGCCATTTATTTGACTACTGGAACTCAAGCCAAGCTCAGGAAAAAGGGAGTCAAGAGCGTGTTTTTTTTAAAAAAGAAGAACATCTGGGGAGGCGTTGGAAGGAGGCAGAGAGAGGGCAATCCTAAGAAGTCTCCAGTTCAGTCCACAGCAGGGCCTGAGTCCTAGGTCTGGTCCTGGAGCTATCTCACTGTGTATCCTTAAGCAGTCTAATCAGCTGTGACCATTCACCCCATTAGTCCTTCCTTCCTCCCAGGGTTACTGTGAAGGTCAAATGCAGTCATAAATGTAAGATAGGTGTCATTAGCATCATCACCATCATAAGGCAGATTAACTGTCCCCGGTGGTGCTCGGAGCTCTGCCGTCCTGGACAGACACATTTACCCAGACATACGTGTCAGAAACACAGACAGTGGGGAGAAATCAAAACAAGATGCAAACACTCATGTGTGTATATATTATGTATCTGATGAAGCTAAGTAGCTGTTTATTTTTAAATGCAAGATTGTTTACAGTGTGGTGCCTGTACTCTAAGCACATAATTGACTTGAAACGAAGAGGAGGGAGTAATAGTGAGCTACCATCCCGGTTCTAGGTTGTTTCATTTCTGCCTCACAGCAGCCTTGATATTGTTATCTCCTTTTTCGCAGAGAAGGAAATCAAGCATGTATGAGAATTGGGACTTGAACTCTAAAGCTAATAACTGTTTATTCCAACTGGCTTCCCCCTGGAACCTCAGGTTAGGAAGCTGAGAGATTATCAGAGCAGTCATGCAAACCACAGCTGGCATGTCTGGTAGTGGGCAGCTCGCTGGGGCCCAGACCAGAGCTCATCAGAAAGGGGGCTATGGACGAGCACTGCAGAGGGGCCACATCCACTCTGCGGGAATCCTCCTCAACACCCACATAGAAAAGGGCACTGGCCACATATCAGTGCCCTGAGGAACCTTAGCAACCTAACTGATTTTCACAATTGTCATTCAAATGCCAGGTAGCACATTCTGAAGGCCCCTGCATTTTAAAGAACAGAATACCAGTGACATCAGTGCGTAAACAAAAGGCACGTGGGAAAGGACCAGTAAGCCAGCACCGTAGGAACTAATACTTTCATAAGCAGTCACAGGAAGGCTGCTGACTTGGGAATCAGTGTCCACTCAGGGCCTTGGCAGGAAAGAACCTGCCAAGACTGGGCTTCTGGGCCTTCAAAGACCCTAGAGCCTGCACCCCTGCGCTTCTCCACATGAAATCAGGGGTCCTGGGGTCAGAACGAGAGCTGAGTGGTGAGGAAGGTGTCAAGTGGGAGTCCAAGAGGGTGCTGGAAAAGCCAGACAAAGAAGCTGGTACAGGGAAGCTGGTGGCACTTCATGGCAGGCTCTGGATCTGGATGTGGCCCTGTGTCTGTGTGCTCCTGCTGTTTATAATCAGCAAATCCATGCTTATGGACTTGGCTTCTTTTTGCTCAGTGGTCCAGCACCTCATGCTTTTCAAACACATGAAAAATAATAAAAATGGCTTTAATGACTGAGATGGCTTTCCCCACAGCTTCCTCTGAGAAGATATTTGGGACCCCCAGAGGATGGACATACAGGAAACGAGTAGGGGCCCATTCAGGATCCAGATGCAGGACAGCCGTCCCCTCCAAGAACCTGAAGGGCCTGCTCAGGCCCCCAGCCTACTCCTCTCCAGTGACCCAGGCAGAGGAACTTTCCAGCAAGGCAGGGCCTGACTCAACCTCTCCCTAGCAAACCAGACACCAGACACCAAACTGCCAGCACAAGAGTTTCCATAATGAGAAGCTTCCAGGAAAGCCCCATAAAACCTTTACTGTAAATTCAATAAACTGGATTTCAAACATGGTGCCTGGGTTGGGGAAGCCTGGAGCCACTCTGCCGCCCTCCGCCCCCTCTGCCATCTGCGCTCACACAGAGGTAGGCGTTTCAGCCCAGACGGAAAGGCAGCCCCACCCGCATCCCCATGCCAGTCCTCCCATTCCCAAGTAGCTTCTACATGCCCTCCCCAAACCACCAGCACCACCCTCTCAGCTCAGGCCAGGAGGAAGAGGAGCCTTGTCCATGGAACCTCCAGAAGGATGAAGCTTGACCAACCACAGGGCATGAAAAACAAGCCCTCCAAGGCCATCGGCCACCCTGGGGGCTACAGGGGCTCAGCTCCTTGACACCTGTCAGAGCCATTGCCTGCCTTTCTGTGCCCCAATCAAGGACACCCAGCCACTAAGACCAGGAAAAGGAAATACACCCTCCAATACTCAATCTAGATCCAGAAGACACCTGACTCACAGTGACAGAGTCAGAGCCTCTCTCCCTTTCTTGGTCAAAAACCTTAGCCCCTCACCCTGATCTTTAGCATAATGTCTCACCACCCACCCCCAAACACTAAGACACATGAGTTTCTCCCACATCTTTCACTTTCTTACCCCAAATCCAGCCTCACTCAGGTATCCCAAGGCTGAGTCATTCAGGGAATCAAAAACACATCTGTGGGCCACCTAGCCTGGGTCTGTGTCTACACAGAGGCAAAAGCAGGTCTGAGCTTTCAGCCCACACTCGGCCCACTGCACCTGGGCAAAGCGGGCATCAAGACAGCTCACGGCAGGGTCTGTGCTGAGAAACGTGACTGAGTGGACGAGGAAGAACGTGGTGACTTTGGTGGCAGGACCCAGAAAGTTTGTGTTTGATCAGAAAATATAGGGAGCACCTCAAAACTTTGGAAATGGGAAGGGGCTTAGAGATTACCCAGCTCCACACCTGCCCCATGCAAACCCAGGAAACCATAACAGAGAGAAGTGAGGTGTCTTGCCCAAGGCTACACATTCACTCTTTCACACACTCAGTAAGCCATCTATGGGCCAAGTCCAATGCCACAGGAGGCCAGCCTCCTGACTCCCAGACACACACTCCCCAGCACCTCCTGCTTCTGAAAGAACAACAGCAGGGACCCATGGAGCGTCAAGGGCACAGGGCAATTAGGCGTGCTGTGAGGACACTGGATTCACAGAAGACTGATATCCATGTGGCCTTAAGAAGATGGTCCTGAACCTTGATCGCTGCTTTTGTCCAGTAAGTCGAGTAATATCTATATCCCACTTTCTCACTTGCTGCAAGTGTCAAATGAGAGCATATTTAAAACCAAATGAAGTCACTTAGTTGTGTCCAATTCTTTGGGACCCCATGGACTGTAGCCTGCCAGGCCTCTCCATCCATGAGTATTTTCCAGGCAAGAAAACTGAAGTGGGTGCCATTCCCTTCTCCAGGAGATCTTCCCAACCCAAGGATCAAATCCAGACGTCCTGTATTGCAGGCAGACTCTTTACCATCTGGGCCACCGGAGAAGCCCCCATGTAAAACGAACAATCCCTATGTAAGGGAGGGAGAGAGGAATAGATAACAGAGTTAGGTTACTACCTGGAGGCTTGGGCAACCTCAGCATCCAGGAGGAAACTGGTGTGTGGCCCAGCTCCTCCCAAGCACCTGAGTGGCACTCCACAGACCAGGGGTCCTGCCTCGCCCACCTGCTGAACCACAGCTATCGGAGGCAGCATCGCAGGAAGCAGACTTTGCAGCATGATGCACACCCCGACGCCTTCCTAGAGCGGGCGGAAAGTGAAAGGCGTAGTGTGCATTTCCCCTCCTCCGGCTGATAGGGTTTCACATTCCTTCCAGCCTCTTCGCAGGAGGACCATGGAATCTTCTCTGTAAGGCTGTCTACAAGACTTCCCGCCCCCGCTCTGTGCAGACACTTGGGCTGTGTATATTTTCCACATTTTTTTTAACTGCTTTTTTTGGGAAGCGATTTTCCTCCAGCCCTGGACCAAGGACAAACCAGTCAGAGCTTGCCATTGTGAGTCCAGAGGGCAGCCAGGCACTTGCCTGAAGGCTTGTGGGGCACCAGTACTGCCTGTACTTTTCCATGAATGGAAGGAGGCAGCGGGGGAGCGGGGTGGAGGCAGCAGGGTCGGCTTCCCCGGGAACGGCATCCTGGAGATTTTCCCAGCTGGCTTTGGGGAAGTTACTCCAACCTGATCCAGTCCAGCTGTGGTGGAGGCCCTGATGGGTGTGAGGATTCAGACTATTAGCACTGATATTTAAACAGTAGGTGGTCCTGATGCCCTCAAACCAGCTTCCTCTCCCTGCTGGAACTGCATGGCAGTTCTTCAGCCTTGGTTATTATTTGCACATCTTGAATACCCCACCTAGATAGCATATTGAAAAGCAGAGATATTACTTTGCCAACAAAGGTCCGCCTAGTCAAGGCTATGGTTTTTCCTGTGGTCATGTATGGATGTGAGAGTTGGACTGTGAAGAAATCTGAGCACCAAAGAATTGATGCTTTTGAACTGCGGTGTTGGAGAAGACTCTTGAGAGTCCCTTGGACTGCAAGGAGATCCAACCAGTCCTTCCTAAAGGAAATCAGTCCTAAATATTCATTGGAAGGCCTGATACTGAAGCTGAAACTCCAGTACTTTGGCCACCTCATGTGAAGAGTTGACTCATTGGAAAAGACTCTGATGCTGGGAGGGATTGGGGGCAGGAGGAGAAGAGGACGACAGAGGATGAGATGGCTGGATGGCATCACCGACTTGATGGACGTGAGTTTGAGTGAACTCTGGGAGTTGGTGATGGTCAGGGAGGCCTGGTGCGCTGCGATTCATGGGGTCGCAAAGAGTCGGACACGACTGAGCGACTGAACTGAACTGAACTGAAATACCCTAGGCTTTAACGCTGGTTGGCCTCACCAATAACCTGTGCTCATAACTCAGCCCAGTCTAATCTTAGTGAGATGTGGAGAGTGAACCTCTGCCACCAGCAAGACAGATTCATGATAGAGCATTTTGAGGGAACACAGGGTTTATGAAGAAGTGGTTAAATACATGGAATTTTTAGGATCTGACATATTCAAGTTCAACTGGCTCTACCACTTTTTAGCTGTTGTTACTTCTTTGAGTTTCAGTTTCCTTGCCAGTGAAAGGGGCTTCCCCAGTGGCTCAGCAATAAAAAACCAGCCTGCAAAGCAGGAGATGTGGATTCAATCACTGGGTCAGAAAGATCGCCAGGAGGAGGGCATGGCAACCCACTCTAGTATTTTTGCCTGGAGAATCCCATGGACAGAGGAGCCTGGTGGGCTGCAGCTGATACGCTGCAAAGAGTCGGATACAATTGAAGTGACTGAGCACGCAGGCACCAGTGAAGGAGCTTGCCTCAGAGTATGGGGCAGGATACATTTAAACAATACATATAAAAAGTACTTATCACTGTGCCTGACACAAAATTGGTGATGTACTGCAATTGTAAATAAGAAGGGCAGGCTGAAACCTATGACCTACCCATCCTCTAATGCCAGAATTACGATGCTGTGAAAGCAGAAGGGAAGATGAGGCTGTAGGAGGCCCACAGAACCTCACAGAAGGACGATCTCTCAACTTTAGGAGCTGCGCAGGATAGCTGGGGTTTTGTGGCCAAGGCCTGCAGGGGAAGAAAAGGTGTGGGCTCTAGTCTGGTTCTTGGAGAACTCAAAGAAATGCGAATTTTCAGTGGACTCACATATGGTTCAAATGCAGCCTTCCAATGTGACAACCCCATCTTCTTGTTGGTATAATCCCCTGAAAACACAATGGGATTCTTTCAATAACCCCACCCCACTCCTCAGGTTCTCCCACCACCCCAATTAATGTCCATTTCTTCCTGCAAAACCTTGGAACAAAACTACTACTCAACACTGCTTAAGTGCTGGCTGGCAGAACAATATGTATAGGGTGATTATTCCAGTTATGCTAAAATACAAATATTTATCAATGACTAGAAAACAATATGCCAAGGTTACTATATTCTAAGGTTAACAGTGATTACCTATTGTCTACAAAGGGTGGAATTAAGAGATGATTTTTGTTTTCAACTTCATGCTTTTCTGAATTTTCCAAACAAATAATTTTAGTTTTTATAACCATAAAATAATATTGTTATGGAAACAAAGTTCATCATTGGCTTTTTATACACATACATTAAATCATGCACTCTCCTGCTTAAATGTTTTTGATAGTTTCTCAAGCACACAAAATAAAATTCAAACTCCTTTCCCATGGCCTACAAGCTGGACATGACCCAGACCCTCCACATGCCTCCAGCTCCATCTCCCACTAGTTCTTGTCCTCACCCACCAGCTCCAGCCTTGATGGCTTCCTCCTGGGTAAGAATCACAGCTTCACCACTTACTAGCTGTGTGATCTTTGGCAGCCTTGGTTTCCAAATCTGAAAGAAAAAAGATACGTAAAAATGGTATCAGTTCTGTACTTTATTTCATGTTATTGTCAAATAATGTTCCATTATATGCATATATCTCATTTTACTTATCTGCTCAACAGTTAATGGACATTTGGGTTGTTTTGAATCCGGGGGCTATTTTGAACAGTACTGCTATAAACAGTCACACATAAGGTTTTGTGTGGACATATATTTTCAGTTTTCTTGGATATATGCCCAAGAGTGGAAATGCTTGGTCATAAGATAACTCTATGTTTAACTTTTTGAGAAACAGCCAAACCGTTTTCCAAAGTGGCTGCAGCACTTTACACTCCTACTAACAATGCATGAGGGTCCAGTTTCTGCACATCCTCATCCACAATGGCCATTCTAGTGGGCATGAACTGCTGTTTCATGCGACTTGGATTTGCATTTCTCAGTGACTCATGATTTTGAGCATCTTTTCCTATGCTTTTTTGTCTGTTTGCGTGTCTTCTTGGGAGGAACGTGTATTCAAATCCTTCGGCCACTTTCTCGCTTAACTGCTCTGCTAGAGCCTCCAGTACAATATTAAGCAGAAGTGGAAAGAATGGAGCTCACTGTCTTCTTCCTGATTTTAGGAGAAATGCTTTCAGTCTTTCACTATGAAGTGTCAAGTTAGTGTTATGAAAGGGTGTTCAGTTTTGTCAAATGCTTTTCTCTATCTGTTAAGATTATCATGCGATCTTAGTCTATGAATATGGTATATGACAATTGATTAATTTTCATGCATTGAATTCACTTTGAATTTCTGGAATAAATCCTTCTTGGTCAGGGTATATAATATTTTTTCTCTGTTTCTGGGTTTGGTTTGCCAGTAATTTGTTGAGGACATTATATCTATGTTCATAAGAGGTATTGGCCTGTAGTTTTGTTCTCTAGTAATGTCTCTGTCTGGTATCAGGGTAAAACTGGCCTAATAGTCTAACTTTCTCTTCTACAAATAGTTTGTGAAGTACTGGTATTAATTCTTCAAATATGTAGTAGAATTAACCAGTTAAGCATCTGGACCTGAGATGTTTTTAAACTACTAATTTAATCTCTTTTCTTGTTACAAGTCTATTCAGATTTTCTACTTATTCTTGAGTCAATTGCAGTAGTCTGTGTCTTCCTAGGAATTCTTCCATTTCATCTATGTTATCCAATTTATTGGCCTACAATTGTTCACAGTATTCCACTACAACACTTTCTATTACTGTAAGGTCAAAAGTGATGTCTCTTCTTTTATTCCTGATTTTAGAAATTTGAGTCTTTTTTACTCCCCTCACCCCACCTTAGTTATTGATCTTTTTAAACAACTGATTTTTGGTATCACTGGTTTTCTCTGCTGTTCTTCTATTCCCACTTGTATTTATTTCTACTTCATTATGTCCTTCCTTCTACTAGCTTTGGGTTTAGATTGCTCTTCTTTTCCTAGTTTCTTTAGATGGAAGGTTATATTATTGATCTGATATCTTAATTATGTTAATATAATGTTCATAGCTCAAATATCTCTTTAAGCACTGCTTTCAGTGTAACCCATAAGTTTTAGTATGTTGTGTTTTTATGTTCACTTATCTCAAAGAATTTCCTAATTTCTCTTGGGATTTCTTCTTTGACCCATTGGTTACTTACACGGTGGAATTATCTGTACAATCCATGGGATTCTCTAGGCCCGAATACTGGAGTAGGTAGTCTTTCCTTTCTCCATGGGATCTTCCTAACCCAGGGATCGAACCCAGGTCTCCTGCATTGCAGGGGGATTCTTTACCAGCTGAGCCACAAGGGAAGCCCAGGAATACTGGAGTGGGTAGCGTATTCCTTCTCTAGTGGATCTTCCCAACCCAGGGATAGAACTGGGGTCTCCTGAATTGCAGTCAGATTCTTTACCAACTGAGCTATCAGGGAAGCCCAAAGAACATCATAAAGGTAAGTAATAGGTAAATACAAAAGGCAGTACAAATATACTTTTATTTGTAACTCTTTTCTTTTCCTATCTGATTTTAAAGGAAATGCATAAATCAATAATTATAATAAAAGTGTGTTGATGAGCTTACAATGTAAAAAGATATACTTTTTATGACAATAATAGCACAAAGGAGGCAAAGAGTAAACAAAAATCAAATTAGAGCAAAGTTTTATACTATTGAAATTAAGTTGGTTCTTGCCAGGGTGGCTTCTTAAACACTCAACTAATTGTTACAAGTCTTTTATTAATTTTCAGAATTACAGGAATACTGGAGTGGGTAGCGTATTCCTTCTCTAGTGGATCTTCCCAACCCAGGGATAGAACTGGGGTCTCCTGAATTGCAGTCAGATTCTTTACCAACTGAGCTATCAGGGAAGCCCAAAGAACATCATAAAGGTAAGTAATAGGTAAATACAAAAGGCAGTACAAATATACTTTTATTTGTAACTCTTTTCTTTTCCTATCTGATTTTAAAGGAAATGCATAAATCAATAATTATAATAAAAGTGTGTTGATGAGCTTACAATGTAAAAAGATATACTTTTTATGACAATAATAGCACAAAGGAGGCAAAGAGTAAACAAAAATCAAATTAGAGCAAAGTTTTATACTATTGAAATTAAGTTGGTTCTTGCCAGGGTGGCTTCTTAAACACTCAACTAATTGTTACAAGTCTTTTATTAATTTTCAGAATTCTGAAAAGAAAAACTGATTATGGCATTTTTTTCCAGTGTTCAAGCTGCTTTTATACAGGAACTGATTTTCAGAGGTTCTTATTCCACCATTCCAAAACACTTCCTCCTTTAAAGAATTCGAAAGGCATGTCTCATAGATTCTCTGTTAAAAAAAACAGAGCCTCATAATATCTTAAAGGCATTGTTTCACAGCAGTCTCACTGGGAGTCCAATGTAGAGAGGATCTTATCTCAAACACCACTGTGCATAGGCTTTTGATTAATGGAGTGGATAACAAATGGAAACGTAAAAGCCCACAAAGGATTATACTCGTTACAACTGAGAGAGACAGACGCTACAAAATGAAGGGATCTTTGAACCCTCAAGCTTCTATAAGCAGACGGTAGGCTCAGAAAATAACTCAGCTGTAAAAGAGCTGTTTTACATGTGAAAAGAAGAGTGGCTCAGAAGGTAAGATCAAAATTCCAAGATGCCAGAAGAGAGAGCCAAGAGATACATAAAATTTCCAGAGGGCAGAATTGAGCCCTATAATGGAACAACCTTGCAATATGAGCTCAAATAGATTTCAGAATTACTATGGACCAGTGACTGCTTGCTATACGCCTTCTATTTTCCTCTTTATGAACCCAAAGATCTAGAACTTATGCCTAACCTACCATTCATGTTGCCTGTGTGGGGAGAAAACATGTCTTTAGTCCAAAGATCTTCTTGAGAAGAATATACTCAAGTTGATCCTTAAGGACTTCAGCTGAGTAGCCTCATTCACATTTGAACCTGATTTAATAATGAAGTCCTGGACTTCAAGATGAGGCCCATAATGGGATAAGCCTTGGAAGTCTCAGGGGAAGGGATGAGTGTATTTTGTGTATGAGAGGGAACTGTTGTGGCCAGAGGGTAGACCGTGGCAAACTGTATTTCTCAAAGGTAGTCACAATAATATCTCCCATTCCACATGCTTTCCTTACAATATTGTCTTGATAGTCTTCCCACTGAGTGGTGGTATCCACATGCCTTCAACTTGCACACACTAAGTGTGTCTGCCTCTATCAACACAGTGAGACAGAAGGAACGTTGTCATTTTCAAAGTTTAATCAAAAAAAGCCCATGTACTGCTACCTTACTCTTCACGGGCACACACTCTAGGAACTCAGCCACAGGGTGATGAGAAAGTCCAAACTATCGCACATGGAGAGGCCATGTGTAGCTTTTCTGTCCAACAGCCCGTCTAGATCCCAGCCAACAGCCAGCATCAGTCACAAACCATGTGACTCCTGGCATCTCCAGAAAATTCTAGGTCCAAATTGAGCCACCCCCAATCTTCAAGTCTTTCCAGCTGAGTCCCTAGATGTTGTGGAGGAGAGACAAGTCAATCCTTCTATGACCTATCCAAATTTCTGACCCACAGAAACCATGCAAGATAATAAAATACTCTTACTGTTTTAAGTCACTAAGTCTGGGGATGATTTATTTTACAGCAACACATAACTGGAACATATACCTTGACAATATGGTTTAAAACCCCATGCCTGGACATTTGAGTTATTTAATTTTTTGCAATTGTGAGCACCGCTGCTATGAATACTTCTTGTACATCTTCCCTGTGCTGTGCTGTGCTATGCTTAGTCACTCAGTTATGTTCAACTCTTTGCAACCCCAAGGACTATAGCCCACCAGGCTCCTATGTCCATGAGGATTCTCCAGCCAAGAATACTGGAGTGGGGTTGTCATGCCCTCCTCTAGGGGATCTTCCCAACCGAGAGATCGAACCCAGGTCTCCCACACTGCAGGCGGATTCTTTACCATCTGAGGCAGCAGGGAAGCCCAAGAATACTGGAGTGAGTAGCCTAATCTCTTCTCCAAAGGATCTTCCCAACCCAGAAATTGAACAGGCAGCTTCAAGTCCTACATTTCCCCTAGTGAACGTCTAAAAAAGCATCTTTTTGATATATACTTAGTAGTAGAACTGCTGTTCAGATTTGCAAGATGATGCCAAATTGTTTCTCAAAGAGGTTATACTAAGTTACATTCCATCGACAGGGTATAAGAAATCCTGCTGATTTTTCACTTTGGAGTTCTTACCCTGGCTATTCTCTCTGCCTGAAATGCTCTTCTCTAGGCATGCACAATTCACTCCCTCATGCCCTTCAAATCTTTCTCAACTGTCACTTTCTCAGTGAGATATACTCTGACTTACTCCATTTAAACTGGAATTTCCCCCACATTATGCTCAACTGTCCTCACATCTTTCTATATCTCACTTTCTAGCATACTACACAACTAGCTAATTATTATATTTATTGCTTCTTGTCCATCTCCTCCCAGAAGAACATAAGCTATCATGACAACTAGCATATTTGTCTTTTCGTTCACTGCTACGTCCTGAGCACCTAAACGTGTATCTAGGACAAAAGAGAAGTGGATGAACTTTTATTGAATAAATGAATGTCTGCATCTCTTCCAATTCCCTGTATCAACAGACTTTGTAATTTTTGCCAATTAGACAAATGTTAACTCATTATTGTCTCATTTTTCCTTTATAACAAATGAGACTGAATACCTCTGCATATGTTTCTAATCACATAAATTTCCTTTTCCGTGAAACCCATGTTCATGTTGGAGAAGGCAATGGCACCCCACTCCAGTACTCTTGCCTGGAAAATCCCATGGATGGAGGAGCCTGGTGGCTGCAGTCCATGTGGTTGCTAAGAGTCGGACACGACTGAGCGACTTCACTTTCACTTTTCACTTTCATGCATTGGAGAAGGAAATGGCAACCCACTCTTGCCTGGAGAATCCCAGGGACGGGGGAGCCTGGTGGGCTGCCGTCTATGGGGTCACACAGAGTCAGACATGACTGAAGCAACTTAGCAGCAGCAGCAGCATGTTCATGTCATTTATCCATTTCCTATTGTGTTGTTTATTCTCTTTTTTTGTTGAACTGCAGGAATTCTGCATGTATAATCTTCATACTGATCCTCTGCAAGTTTCATGTATCACAAATATCTTTTCCCAGTGTATAACCTGTCTTTAAGATGTTTAATAAACAGAAATTCCTCATTTTTATATAATCAATGTTATAGCAAATTTCTTTCGTTTTGTTTAAGAATAAACTATTCTCATGCCAGATCATCAATGCTGGGAGAGGCAGAGTAGTCCTTTCTAAAATTTTCTTTTTAATTAAAAATTTATTTTATTGACCACAGGAGATCCATTCATGAAATTTAAGGTATGAAAAAGGACCTCTGAACCCCTGCAGAGAAACAAGCCTACCTACCCCCGGACCCAGACCCCTTTCTTTCACTTAGCCTCTTCACTGTCTCCCCTCTGGCAACTAATGAGAGACCACACCATCAATCACTCCCTAAGAGCTGCCAGGTGGGCAAGAGGTGGGGGGAAGTGGAAAAGAGCCCAAGGGAAGGGACTGCAGATTAGAAGCACCAACTGGCAGGAGTAGCCCTCCCCCTGCCAGATGACTGGGCAAGTCCCGACAGAGGGCTCCAAGGGGCACTTAGGGATGAGAAATGTAGCAAAAAATGATGATAAGAATGGGAGGTGGGGGTAGTGAACTAAGGAGAGCTCTGGCTAAACAGAAACAGGAGACTTTTTTGCGCTTTTTTAAAAAAGGGAC
Organism: Madoqua kirkii; assembly: GCA_006408675.1. Taxonomy (NCBI): domain Eukaryota; kingdom Metazoa; phylum Chordata; class Mammalia; order Artiodactyla; family Bovidae; genus Madoqua; species Madoqua kirkii. The sequence goes on along the minus strand of SJYC01048518.1, from coordinate 12,929 downwards.
ACCCTTTCGATGGGCCCCATTGAGGCAGGGGACAGTCAGGGTAACCGCTGTGCCTCTTAGAGAACCAGCGTTGGTGTGATCCGCACACCACACAGGTTCCTGGAAATGAGCAGACATCAGTAGGCGGGGACAGAGAAGGGAATGGCATTGCTTGAGGCCAAGGCTTTCTAGGGTTCAGACCTTGACCTTGTCATTCACTGATGACAGGCTTCCAGAGGCTTCTTCGGCTTTACAACCCAAGAATAAAGCTTATTTTTCCTGACTGGAGGAGAAAAGAGGAAATTTGAAAACACAGACACCAGAAGATGCCCCTGTCCACCTCCCTAAGATTAGCTCAGCTATCATCAGCACATAACCTGCAGGGATTTTCAGACTCCCAAGTTCCCCACCATGGATTGAGTCACTAAATCTTATTTCAAGTGTTCAGACTTTGCCTCCAGTGAATATTTGGCTTTGACACTTCCTGTCATCGCTGCTGAGAAGGGAAGCAAAGCCAGTCACAGCTGCCAGAGTTCTGGGCGTAAGTAAACCTCCTGCTTCAGGCCGCCCTCACCAAATCCGTGGGGAGACAGGCAGTGCCGAGCACTGGACTGAGAGCCAAAAAAGCCACAGCCTGCTCCAGTGTTCCTCCTCGTGCACACAACAAAGGAGGTGTTCCCCTTGTTTTGAAAGGGCCCACAAGCCAGGAAACTGAGCGGCTATCAGGTAGAGAAGCGAGTCCCGGTCTGCCCTTTATCCCAAACACATGCCACAGAAAAGTATCAAATGACCTCTGTGTCCTGCAGAATGGCACAAGACACCCAGAAGAATCCCACTGGTCAGAAGCTCAGTGCAAATCCCCCAGCCCTGCAATCGTCATCAGACCTATGAGCATGGGATTTCCCCCTCCAGGATTCCCTGCTGCTCACAAGCCCCTCAGCCTTTCAGGAAATGTGGTCCCAGCACAGGCAGACTGCATCAGGGCATGGGTGGTGTTAGCCCTACAGGGTAACTTCACGCAAGGGCACCCCACATCCAAAGTGTTACAAGAGGCTTGCTCTGAGGCCCTCGCTTGAAACTCTACAGTTTACCCACAGAGCGGGAGCACAAGTCTCGCCTCCAAGGAGCTTCCAGTCTAAGGAAGAAATCATGCTAGCGATGCACTTGATCTGAAGGGCGGTGCAGTCCCTGATGTCAGGTAAAGCGCCTCCTCCAGAAAGCTCCTCAGCACAGGGAGGCCCCTGACCAGGCAGACCAGAACAGAATAAAATGTGAATTTGGTGAAAAAAAAATAAGATATCCAGTGAAACTTCAATTTCAGATGAACAAAGAAAAGTTTTTTTAGTATAAGTATGTCCCGTGCAATATTTCAGACATATTTAAACTTAAAAAAAATTACTTCTGCATCTGAAACTGAAATTTAACTAGGTATCTTGTATTATATCTGGCAACTCTAGAACTGAACAAAACCACAAGGCCCAAACCTAACTTCGTATATGCAGTAACGTGTGAGCAGGTAGAAATTAAAAGGTCAAAGCATAAAAATGCTGAGGGAGCAAAAGTAGTGGCTCAGAGTTAGCAGGAGGCGGCTGGATCTGTCGGCTGCCCAGCAGTGGCAGAGTTATCGGGAATACCTCAGACTCTGACTGCCCCCACAGGCTGCTGCCAGCTGCGTCCCGGTCCCGGTGTCGCAGACAGAATGGGATCCAGAGAGAGAAGTCCCGAAGTCCGTCAGCCAGCTGCGTCCACTTGTCCACTCGGCCGGAGCTGACACAAAGCACTCTGGGAGGGGGCGGGTCAGGGGCGGGGCCTCGAGGAGAGGCGGTGCCAAGATCTAGGGAATGCAGGTCGCTACCCAAGGGACAGTGAGTGCTTTTGAAATGAAGAGTGAAGCTAACTCTTCTTGGTTGCCAGGGAAGAAGCCTCCGTGAGACCTATGCTGCTGGTGATACTGCTAACACAGAAACCTGAGAGGTGGAGAAACTGCCAAATGGGAAACAGCATGATGCGGAGCTGAAACCGCAAACCCCGAAGGCCTGAACTCCCTGCAAAGTCAACTCAAGAGCACTTCCAATAAGGGAAGTCAGAGGTTTCATCTTCTAAGAGGGGCCAAAATGCCACCTTGTGAAAGGCAGTTTTTCAGAGACAGTTTTAGTAACCTCAGCTCCCAGAGGCCTGAGACTTGAGAATCGCCAAGGATACCCAGTTAACAGACTAGAGTCAGGGGAACTGCGTGGCACTCACCTTGCCATAACTCAAGGCTTCTTCTTCCTGGTTTTGACCACCAGCCTCCAGGTCCTTGGTGTCCTTCTACAAGAAGAACTGAGAACATCTGAACGGCCTGGAACATCCAGGGCCAGAGTAGCTCTTACCACCACTGAGAGTGACAGCTAGGGCTGCCTGCTTTGGGGAGCTTTGAGAAAAACCTAAGGCAGCCTTAGCAATCATCACTGCTACTATTAGTGTCTACCTGGCACTAACTGTATACCAGGCAATGTTAAAAACTTCATCCACTGCCTTCTTTAATGCACAAACAACCTGGGAAGTGGTCCCCTTGACTCTGTTTTACAGAAGAGAAACTGACATGTAGATGCCATGGGCATCTACAAGTCAAGACAGTCGGCATTCAAAGGAGACAGTGAGACAAAATCTCAGACTTTGAAATTGATCATGGAGGTTAAACCTCTGATTCTTGGAAGAAGGGTATCAGAAGATGCTAAGGGCAGGCTCCAAGTCCTTGCAAAGGTGCTTTCTGACAGCAGGGGGCGCCAGTGTCTTCGGAAAGCTACTTGTCGCAGAAAATCTAGACTTGATTGGTACAAGAGGAACACAGACGCTAAAGGGAAGAAGTGGAAACGATCCTTTGGGCCCCATAGGCCCCAGAAAAGAAACCCCAAACAAAACTAACCTGTGATGCAGGATAATCAGTCTCAGATTTAGCTCCCAGCTTATTGAGCCCTCTTATCAGCTTCTCCAGAGTTCAGCCAGAGTCCCAGGGGGGCAGCCAGCCCAGCCTCTATGGTTTCTCATCTGTCAAACCAGCCCTTCAAGATGGCCATAGCCTCTGTGGTTTCTTTCTCCCTCTGTGGGGTCTGTCACTCAGGTCAAGTCCACACCCATGCTCAGAATATGCAGATGCCCCCAAGGAAGAAAATAAGTAGGGATCAGCTGTCCTAGGAAAGGCCATTTCTTCTCTAGGTCAGTTTGCCTCCTACTCATTGCTCCACTGCTCTCCTTGTTTCAGTAGATGACTTTGACAGCTCCCCGGTTTCCTCCTTGTTACTTTGTAGTTGAGTGGTAGTGGTGGTGGCCTGATGCAACTTGTTCTATCCTTCCCAGAAGGGGAAGTCCAGGTTCCGTCTCTGAGCTTCTGCTTTCCTCACTTGTGAAATGATGATGATAGTGTAAACATTAAGGGAAACGAAGGATGTCAATCAACCAACACAGTGCCCAAAGTGTGGGACACTCAGCATAGTGGGGCCTCTGGGCGGCCACCCGAAGAATGTGCAAGGAAGGCCCTGTGGGTCTGGGTGAAGGGCACTGACCTTGGAGTAGGTGGGTGCAGATTTGAACCCCGGCTCCCCAACTTGTTGAGTGACCTTGAATAAGTTGTTTAACCTCTCAGTCTCAGTTTTCTCCCAGTCAGTTGAGAAAAACTAATGTCAGTCTTGAGAGGATGAAATGAGATCCCATATATGAAGCCTTTAACTCTGTGTCTAGCTGTTAGTACATCTTATTTTACTTACTAGATGAAATAAAGGCAGATAGATTAAGGCACTGTAATTTTTGGAGAGTAGCTGTAACAGACCAAATATTATAAAGGGTATCAGAAAGATACAAGGTAACAAAAAATGTTTCCTATACTTTTTGTGATTGAGCAATTTTTCCCAAGTGCTTTGACATTTATCATCTCTTCACATGCTCCCAACCACAAGGTACAAGCAGTCCTTTGTATTCATGGGTTCCATATCCAAAGATCCAAGCAACTGCAGTTTTAATCAACCGCAGATTGAAAATATTCAGGGGAAAAAATTCGAGAAAGTTCCAAAAGGCAAAACTTGAATGTGCCACATGAGCAACTATTCACATAACACTTATACTCTATTGGTATCATAGGAATTTAGAGGTGATTTAAAGTATACAGGAAGATATGGTTAGGTTACACCCAAATACTATGCTATTCTTCATAGGAGACTTGAACATCTTTGGATTTGGGTAGGTGTGGGAAGTGGGGAGTGGGGAGACTGAAACCAACCCTCAGGGATACTGAAGGATGACTGACTGATGGTACGATATGGTGGAACAGATACTCTCTCCATTTTAAAGATGAGGAAACTCAGGTTCAGTGAGATGAAATGAATTAGCTAGTGTCCACCCAGCAACTCAGGCAGAGCCAGAGAAAGAATTAGTCTTCACACCCCTAGTTCCCGCCTTTATGGGTATAATAATCCGACCATAGGAGAACTGACAGCCTCCACAGAAGAATACAGCTCAGCAGGATAAGCTGGAGAGTAGGATACGAGAGAAGACTGGAGAAAAGAAGGCACTGGATAAACTTGTTAGCAAAAGACTATGTTTAGGTGTGTGATTAGACCACTGCAGCCACCATTGCCCAGTGCAGATCAGAGCCCTAAGGAGGACGGATGAAGCCCAGAAATCTCAACGAGGGGTAGGCTGGGAGCACAGTTCACATCTCAGGTCATCTGACAAGGTCAGATTGTGCATCTTCTTATGTATCTGTTCCAGAGAAATGTTTTGAACTCTTACCACATAGCAGGTGCTGTTTTAGACACCAGCATACAGTCTGGGACAAAAATATATTTCCTGTCTTCATGGAACTTGTCATCTGGTGAAGGAGATAAATAAGGATCACATGGGCTGCCCGTAGATTTACATGTATGTATATACAAGGGCTTCCCAGGCGGCACTAGGGGTAAAGATCCTGACTGCCAGTGCAGGAGACAGAAGCAGATCCGATCCCAGGCTTAGGAAGATCCCCTGCAGGAGGGCACAGCAGCCCACTCCAGTATTTTTGCCTAGAGTATCCCATGGACAGAGGAGCCTGGCGAGCTACAGCCCATAGGGTCACAGGGTAGGACACGACTAAAGTGACTTAGCACGCATGCACATAATTGAGATAGTGTTATGATGGGGAAGTACCAGGTGTGTTGAGAGAGCACCTAACCTATAAACCCGGCCAGGGGTTGGGGAGCACACAGGAAGTCCCACTCCAAGAGCTGGGCAGGCGGAGGGCAGTGTGTGTGAACTCCCCACACAATAGTACACAGAACACTCAAGATAAGGGAAGGTGGCAGGCCAGGCGGCAGACAGAGTGATGGAGAAGGTGGGGCAGAGAGACCACCAAGGGCAGGACAGGCTGGCTCTGCAGGCGGTGGTTGGGATTTGGGTCTTGATCTAACAAAAGTGTGCGGCCACAATAGAGCTTTAAGCAGGGGGAAAGTTAAATGAGCACTGAGAAAAGGGAGCAGACGGTTGCCTTTTCAGGTTCTTTGATCTTAAACAACAGTAGCAGAGTCTGACTTGCTTCAGATAAAAACTAATTTATGGGCAGCAGATGTTGTAGCATCAAAGGAAAGGCTAAACAACCGGGCCTTGAAAAGGACAGGAACAAAGGAAATGCCACAGAGGCAGGCAGCGAGGATTAAGGGATAGCTCAGTCGGTAAAGAATCCACCTGCAATACAGGAGATCCTGGTTCAATTCCTGAGTTGGGAAGATCCTCTGGAGAATGGATAGGCTACCCACCCCAGTATTCTTGGCCTTCCCTCGTGCCTCAGCCGGTAAAGAATCTGCCCACAATGCAGGAGATTTGGGTTCAATCCCTGGTTGGGAAGATCCCCTGGACAAGGGAGAGGCTACCTACTCCAGTGTTCTTGCCTGGAGAATTCCATGGACTGTATAGTCCACAGGGTCGTAAAGAGTCCGACATGACTCTGAGCAACTTTCACTTTCACCACCGTCAGAACTAACCTGCCAGACTCACGTGGGCTCAACTTGGCCACAAGACAACACACATAAATGCCAGCCTCTCTCAAAACAGCTTCCAAAGAAGGACCAGCGTTCCCCCAAAGGGAAAATCACCAAAAAATCTGTGGCAGGACTTCCCTGATGGTCCATAGTTAAGATTCCCCACTTCTAATGGGAGGGCCTGGGTTCAACCCCTGGTCGTGGAACTAGATCCCACAAGAGGCAACCAAGACCTGGTGTGGCCAAATTAAAAAAACAAAAAAATGGGTTGATATTCCCAAAGAAATGGGGAAGAATTCTGGGGGGAAAAAATCAGAGATCTACTAAAGATTCTGAAAGAAAGGCAGGAGGATCATTAAGGACAAACTGGATTCCTGTGGTTTTGCCTAGGAAACAAACTCGGGCAACATCACATCAAGAGGGTAGACCCATAGGGAGGCGTGAGAGATGGGAAGTAGAGAAAGAACCACCAGACAGCACCTCATATCAGGCCACACATCACATACCGCTCCCCCAGGCTCCACTCTTTGAGTCATCTATAGCCTTCAGAGAGGTAAGGTCCACTAAATACACAAGACACCAAGCACAGCGAGAGGTGGCAGAGGAAACTGAGCAGGAATTTACTCATTCTGCCAGTCATTACGTAGAAACATGTACATCTGACTCTGACCCTTTCCTCTACTTTGGAGGGTGAAGGAAGAGGTAAGTGTTACCTATAGATGAGATTTCGGGTGTGCAGGACAAAAGGAAAATAAGATAAGGGATCTGCTAAAACACCTGTAGTCAGGAACCACCCATGGTGGGCCAGACCACTTCCCTTGCCCCTGGAGATATATCTCTTGGAGTTGCATTGTGATTCCCTTCCCAGACAGGCAAGCTTTGCTCAAAATATGTAAATTCAACATGAAACTTCTCACAAGAAGAAAATTTCAAATGTGGGTTGCAGTATCTGAAGATGACATTGCAAAAGGCCTGAAGATAAAAGTTGCACGAGAGTTGGACCCTGAAGTGGGACAGGAAGCCTTGGCTTGCCTTCCTGCTGTTTTGCTTTGTTGGAACAGAGCTCAAGGTTCTTGTGCAGTGTTGAGGCATTGGCCTGACCGTTTCTGAAAGGCTCGTTTTTTCCCCTCTTTCACAGAAGACTTCTTCCATTCCCTTAGATGAAAGGTTTCTGGTGGAAAAGGAGTAGCAATGAGCCAAGGAAGAGCTCAGAGATGAAACGGTGATGTATAATGTGTCAGATCTTCACAATGCCACTGCCAAAAACAAGAGATGCCTCAGTACAGAGAGGCAGTGGGAGACATTGTGGCCACTTCCGACAGCACATGTTACTTCCATGTGCAGCCAGAAGGTGAATTTACAAGAAGTGGAGCCGCACAGGACAGACTTCCTAAAGAGGAAACTCTTACTACTGATTCACTATAACTGTTTCCTTACTGGTCTCTCCAGCTCCAGATTTCTTTTTCCAATTTGATCTGTACACCAGCTCTCAGATTGATCATTCTACTGAATCCCCATTCTGATGTGCCTACCCTCCTAAATCATTCTAAACACCTTAGCCCAATTTTCCTGAATCTTTATTTCCTTGATGATTTTGTCCTTTCTGAATATCATCTATATTATTACTTCCTGAATGTTGATTTAATTGCCTCATTTATTTTGCCTCACTGTAACCAATATTATAATAACTGATTGGATATTTTTAGTGTGCATGTATACAAACACCTAACTTTAAAACGTCCATCATGTACCACCAAAAGTCATCTTGTGAATCCCCTACTGGCACCGTACCTTGGGAAACATGATTCAAGGTCTGCCCATGGCTCCAACCAGGTGCCCTTCATGTCCCCTGCACTCTGGCCAAAGGGGCTGATTCACCTTTCCCCCCACACACCACCCACATCCATGTTTGTCCCACCACTGTCTCTGCCTTTCAAATCACACAATCATTCAAGGCCCCAAACCCTGACGCCTCTCCGTGTCTTGAGGCCTTCGACGACGCCCCCGGCCTGAAGGGTATCTCGCTCCTCTGAACCCTCACTGCCCTTGAAGCACTGGGCACTTTTCATTCGAGAGTCAGTGTTGGTCTCCTTGAAATAGGAGGTTTGGGTAGATGCCATCTCCCCTCTCAGAACATCTGCAGGCTTCTTGAGACCACATCTGGTCACTGCAGAGGGTCTGGCACAATTAAGACTAGTTGAGTGAATGTATCTCCCTCACTCCTCAGTCCTCTCTGTGTAAAATACAAACTTCAGTCATTCTCCTGCTTCCCACAAAATAAAGTCCCAATAACTTAGCAGACACAGAGACAAGGTCTCTCACAGTTTGGCCCCACATGTCATTTTATCCCCTCTGCCATCTCCCTGCTCTCCTCCCAGCCAGCACCCCACCCCAACCACACGCTCTAGCCACACCCAACTCCTTACTGTCTCTTTGGCTAGTCTCCTTATCACCAACCCAAGAAATATACTTCCTCTCTGTCTGTCAAATTCTAGCTCGTCTAGAGTGGCATCTTTTCCTTGAAGCCTTTCTCAGCTCTCTTAAGTCCCTCCTCTGTGTTTTCCCAAATCATTCGAGACATTTTTTATTGATGCACTTGTCAATGATATTATAATTTCTTGTTAAAGGACTGTTGCTTCCATTGGTCCCTAAGCTCCCAAAAGCAGGTGTCATTCAATATCCCCAGTGCCTACCGTAGTGCCTGGCAAATAATAGTCACTCAAGATTTGATGAGTGACCTTAGCGGGAGTGAAAACGTAAGCTCTCTAGCCAGACCTCTTGGACCTGAAACCAAGCATTGTCACAGTTTATCTTGGACAGGTTACTTAAACCCTCCATGCCACAGTTTCCTCATTTTTAAAATGGTAATAACTCTTAGAGTTGTTTTAAGGGTCAAAGAAGCTAAAGGGTCAAAGAGCTCTATATGTTAAATGCTCAATAAAGTCCATTATTTACATTATTCCCATCAAAGGCTGTGCAGCCAGATGTCTCATGTAATGCTTGCATAGCTGGTTTGAACATGGAATATTCCATAAATTTTCCATGTCCATAAGTGACAGTGAACTTTTATGGTCTCTGAAGCCCCTGCCCCATCTTTAGTTCTCTTGAGTTGGGGAATGTCCCTTCTGGCTGTGTAATCATGACTATCCCTGGAGCGCCTGGTTTCCAACTATTCCCCACCCCCCACATCTGCTGGGAACTCGTCTTACCAGGGTCTCTATTAGGACATCCTGAATGCAAGTCCCTCCAAAGGGCTTGTGTCTGGTCCACAGGAAACACTCATGCTGGCAGGTCTGTCATTCTCAGAGCGGGCCAGCTTTACTCTGCTATCATGTGGGGACAGTGCCAGACATGAATCCAGTGCCAGTTCTTCCACCCTCAAACTCCAGGGACATCTATCAAGCACTCCAGGGGTTTTCCTGAAGCCTCTTACAGGTGACTTGGGAAGGAACAGCATCCCATCCCTCACCCCTCTCCTTGGTGGGGTGAGACTGACTCTCTCTTTTTAATCTGTCAATGTACTCTTAGCCTTCTCTTAGCCAAGATGATAAGGGGTGCCCGAACTCCGAGAGATGGTAATGAACAAGGAGGCCTGGCGTGCTTTGATTCATGGGGTCGCAAAGAGTCGGACACGACTGAGCGACTGAACTGAACTGAACTGGCTGGCAGAATCGTGTTTCATTCCATCTTTTGCAAGTCCTGTTTAGACTGCGTGATGATTGATTTTGCACGTCACCTTGACTGAGGGGACCTAGACATCTGGCCCCACATTATTTGGATGTGTCTCTGGAATGGGTCTGTTATGAGATTAACATTTGAATGGGTAGACTGAGTAAAACAGATTGCCTGCCTAAAGTGAGTGAGCCTCACACAGTCAGCTGAAGACTGGAATTTAGAACAAAAAGGCCGAGTAAGAGAGAATTCCTTCTACCTGACTTCCTTGAGCTGGGACATTGGTCTTTTCCTGCCTTCAGGAACTGAAAAACCAGAACCAACGAAAAATCCGCTCTACTTGGATCTGGAGCCTGCCAGACTGGAACTGCACCATTGGCTTTCCTGGCCTCCAGCATATGGACATTAGATTGTGGGGCTTTTCAACCTCCATAATCACATGAGTAATTCCTTTAGTATATATACAAGTACATCCTATTGGTTTTGTTTCTCTAGAGAACCCTGCCTACACAGATGGTCTTGCACCTTGCTTTAGACTATAAAGGTCCTTAGGTAGCTATGATTTTGTTCTCAGTGTTTGGGGCCTCTGTTGAAACTTAGGAACAAAAGGAAAAACCACACTAAAATAATATCAGATTATTATTCTGTAATTTTTAATTAATATAATTAATTTCCTAATTCAGATCATTCAAATGAGGATCACCTAGAAGACACAGTAAATATTCAGACTTAAAACTTAGACCTGAATGGGTTATGTTCCTCTCCTTTCCCCAACCTACTACAAAAGGGAAAATTAAAATGGCTAGGTTATTCCCCAGTTCCCAAGGCTGTGAAAACAGCTGTCTTTTGAGTTTGCTCCTCTCTCCTGTTTCATAGTCCCTTCTCTTGCTTCCTACATGCCTGCACAAGCAGGTATACACTCCTTCCTCTCACCAGCAAACACCAGAAGCAGAAAAATAATGCGAGGAAGCCACAGATGCCTGAATGCTGCTGGGAAAACATTGTGACAGGAGAGCTCAGCAACCTGTGACCATGGAGATGGTTTGTAATCAGCAAGCCAAGGCCCTCGTCTTCCTTCCTTCTCTGGGCATCCAAGACATGGTTGGTTTAGAAACCCTGAGCCCACAGACTATTTTCCACAACAACTGCATAGCAACAGGATTAATATGCTGCAAACCTAGCAGTCAAAACATTGCCTGTGTCCTGCTTATCAAAACGAAAGTCACGACAGCAGGCACACCGGGCTTCTTTTTCTAGCACTAGGGCAGACTTGATATCCTAAACTACATTCTCCATTGAAATTAAACACTAGGACTATATAAACATTCTTTTAAAAACACATTGCTTAGCTAGCACAAAAGCAAGAGAATCTACAAAGCCCATAATGAAATGAAAGCAAGAATCTTTGAAATTAAACAGGTACCAAGGCCACCTTTGGCCCCAAGTTTCTGTTTCAACAGCTGCTAAGACTTGGGGCTCATGAAGTAAAGCTTGAAATCCCATTAAGGTAAGGAGTCTTTAGGAGACCCCACCCAAACCTGGTCCCCCCTCCCAAAGGCTATACCTTCAAGGTAGGAGTATATAGGAAATAACCATCGTGCAAATGGAGATGTCAGTATTTTGATCATGGTGATTAGCAGGGAACTCCCCTGGCAATTTGCAAAACCAACCTTTAAATACACTTGTCATCTGAATTAATACACTGTGGTAGTACCTTGAGATGATTTGCAGAAGTCAGTATACCTATTCTGGAGGAACACTGCCCTATTATTCTGAAATAGCTCTTTTCCAGTTGTCAGGGTCCTACATTTCAATAACACCAATTCCAGGGAACTATAATCTCACCTGTTATTGCTGAGGTATTTGTACGGGGGCCATTCCCTCCTCAGAAGCCTCAGCTTCTGTGACATCACTTTCTTTTGAGTTTTCTCTTACCTCTCTAGTCATTTCTTTCCAGTGTCCTTTGAGTGTTACATCTCTGCATGTGTTTGTGTGTATGTTGGTTGCTCCGTTGTATCCAACTTTTTGCCACCCCATGGACTGTAGCCCACCAGGCTCCTCCGTACTTGTCCATGTACTTTTCTCCTAATAGACTCCAGGTGAGAATACTGGAGTGGGTTGCCATTTCCTCTTCTAGGGGATCTTCCCAACCCAGGGATCGAACCTGGGTCTCTCGCATTGCAGGCAGATTCTTTATTGTCTGAGCCACCAGGGAAGCCTACTACCTAAAATGCTGTTGTTCTAAAGTTTCTGTTCTCAACCCTTCTCACCTTCTTCCTGGCTATATTATCCACTCTGGTGGCCTAAAAGCCTTTTGTCTCGGGCATGCATACCCTAGCAGTGTAAGAAATCTTTCCAGGGGTACTCCAACATGAATAGTTTTTAAAGAATCCATTTCCAGATCCTCAGTTTCCCCAGGTACTCCTAGAACCTATCTGTCTGAGAATATGTCTGTGATCAAGGTGTCTTCCCTCACAAGCTACTGCTCACTCTTCCTAAGTCTAATCACAGTACATTTCCCCAGAGTTTATATAAAATCTCTGGGCCAGCAACTTGAAAAATTCATGTAAATACTGAGACCACTAACAATGACATCAGTATAGTGAATGACTATAGTATGGGCAACAAATGCTCTGGTAAGTTAGAAGAGTTCCAACTATGCTTTCAAAAAAATTGAAGAAACACTAGATGAAGTTGTCAGCGATTGATCATTAGAAATAGTTTTTGATGATAGATCGGCATGCAAATTAGGGCATATAATTCAGAAGGGGTTTAAAGAATTGATTGGCATTACTATAACAACTCCTTCCATCCTCATCTACTCATTTGTCTAAACAAAGTTTCTCAGCATTAATATCAAAGCAATAAAAAAATATTAAGGGGATTTACACTGGGGCCCGTGTTGTTCTAGCAATAAGGAATATGCTCATTCATGGATACATGAGCTAGTAGAAAAAAATCCCAACCCCATCAATCTCATTAACAGATACGCTTCCAGGAATATTTTACTTCTATGTTTAATGATTGCTTATTTAAGATGTATTTGTTATTTTAGTCAACTGTATACTAAGAATAACTTTAATAATACTCAGTCTAGAATAAATTAATTAAAACTTGAAGCTTTATGGTCTCAGGAGGAAACATTTAATCTCTTTTAATAAACACATAAAAATATTTGTTCAAACAAGTATAAAAGAACATTCAAGAAAAATCTTTCAAGCATAAAAATGTATTGCTTTAGGGTTACATATCATTGAAATAAAATACAAGTTCAAGAAGAAAAAAGAAAGA